>CAJNIZ010001614.1:76566-94801 GCA_905231905.1 Symbiodinium pilosum
AAATCCTACACCCTAAGCCCCAAAAACCACCCAAAACCCAAACCTTACACCTTAAACCCTAAATGCTAGACCCTAAGCCCCAAGCCCCTTAACCCTAAAACCCAAACCTTAAACCTTAAACCCGAAATCCCAGACCCTTTAACCCTAAAACCCAAACCTTACACCTTAAACCCGAAATCCCAGACCCTTTAACCCTAAAACCCAAACCTTAAACCTTCAACCCGAAATCCCAGACCCTTTAACCCTAAAACCCAAACCTTACACCGGTGTTGTTTCTGAGTCGAGGCGCTGAAGGTGTGGGCAAAGGCCATGGAGAAGCCTCAGTCAGTCTCCGGGGCGGCTGGGTTAACTTAATGCTACGGTTTTAGGGTTTAGGTTTTAGGTTTTAGGTTTTAGGGTTTAGGTTTTAGGATTTAGGTTTTAGGGTTTAGGGTTTAGGGTTACCATTATTAGAGATTTTTTAAATTTACGGGTCTTTTTTGCAGGGCCCCCATAGTGGGGATTGTAATATTTCCGGGGTATCTACGAGGGACTGGAGGACTTCCATGAAAATCGCTCTAGCATCACCTGGTGATCCTACTACGCCTCCAAACTCTTCGGCCATGTTGGGGTATGTACTATATCGTACTATATCAGCTTCACGCGTTTTGTATTCCAGTATATTGTAGTATGCTAACCCTAAACCTAACTCCCAAACCCTAAATCCCTAAACCCCAAATCACTAAACCCTAAACCCTAAACCCTATTGTGTATTATGTTGTATGGTACTGCGGCCTGAGTTCGGGAACGCAAGGAGGATCAACAAGATTCAAACATCCCCCTTTCTGTGCAGGCGCGAACTCTCTTGAAGCTTTTGCATTAGGGAATTAAGGAAGTATCATATACAGGGATTATATAGGGATTGTATTCCTTTATCCCGTACCAACCATTAGCAAGACCATTGGGGGGGGCGGGGCATTTCTAGTCAAAGCCTCTCAAGCAATCAGACCACCCTGACCTTTACCTGAGGCAAGAGGGTTTAGGGTCTAAGAGCATGACACTGGCATGACGCTGAACATCTAGATTCAGAAAATTATTTTGGTAACCCCAACCCCAAAATTAGGACCCTATGACCATCATATGATTTTATAGGGTCCTAATTTTGGGGGGTGGGGGGTACCTAAACCCTAAACCCTAAACCCTTACTATAGACGCCCTTGCCTTAGACCTGTCACCCTTTTGAGGCACCTGGGCCGAAGCTCTCGGCCGGACAATTCCTACGCCAAACCCTCAAGGCAAAACTGGGTTGCTGTGGAAGAACTTAATTTAAGTTCCTATATTGGGGAAACTAAATTAGTTACTAGATATACCCATTTATGGTAACCCTGGAATCCCAAACTTCAGGCTCTACAGGCTATAGCGTGCACTTCTCCAGGTCGAAGCGGTTATCACCCAAATTCCTCACTCTAGACATCTGCATGTACTCACTATCACGTAAACTAGTAAACGTGCATGGTCTACAACACCCTAGAAGCCGCGACGACTCTCAGAGAAACACCGCCTAGAATGTTGAGAAACACATCAGCTGCACCACTAGCTCCACGAATCCTGAACCCCAAACCCTAAACCCTGTATATCCCTATCCCTTTTATAACCGCTATGTATTCCTACATAACCCCTATATACCCCTATATAACCCTTTTGGGGGTAGCTGTCTGTCCCTAGACATCCCGGCACTGTGGATGTCCAGCAATTCCCAAAAACGCACCATTGCGCGCCCAAGCTACGGAGTCTGGTAGACAAGAACTCCGACACCAAAGGTGGCCACCAGTGTGAAGCAAAGCCTGGGCAACGGCGATGTTCGTACTATGTAAGTGGTTCGGCTTACGATGCAGGATTGCTGTGAGTTCCTATATAAAAGTCCCGCCAATGTTGAAGATGTAGGTCTATAAGGCCCTTAGTAGGGGCCCTATACAGCCTATATATGATTAATGTAATGTGGGGGCAAAAGCCAGTTGTTGTCCGAGAACTTCTAGCAGCCTGAAACACCGAGCACCAAGGATAAAGAACAACAATTCCGAAGCCGAACCCTCAGCCCCAAAACAGTACTGTAAGCGTTCAAACAACAGGATTTTTTTGGGGAATGCAAGTATATTACTATACTGTATATACATATATATGTATATACATACGGATTTCTATGGCCATGGCAATCATTCAAGCTTCTACATTAAAGACCTCACATGATGTCTCCACCCAGGCCGCGAGTTCGACCATGAATCTCCAAACCATACTTGAAGGTGAATGCGTAGTTCTACGTAGGGTTATTTTTCCATTTTATTTTCCAGTATCCCCTATATACTATAGTAGTCATTATCCCTGTATAACCCCAACATACAATAGTAGTTTCCATTTTGTTTTCCACTATCCCTATATACCCCCCTAGCTTTTGCTGCAGCTATAGCCATCAAAACTATTCCCATTTCATAACTTTGACAACATATAATGCCCATGAACTTCCACGGACCCCAGCCATTTCAAAATGGTCTCTAAGGAGTGTTCCCAAATTGGGACTGTCCGAGCTTTTGGGATTATAGGGGCTAATCTGCAGGATGAAGGTCATGTAAGCGAAATGTATAACTGAAATGAAGAAACAAGCCTGGGGGTGACTATCCAGGGGCCCTAAGTCCTACGTAAACTCAAGACATCCCAAGACTAATGTAAAGGCCCAGTGAGTTCAGCCAAGTGGCGCCAAAGCCAGGCGCAAGGGAACAAGAAGGCTTTGGAAGGAAAGGTAGACGACCTGTACTCCGTGCTAAGGATTTTTAAGGGTTAAGGGTTTAGGGTTTAGGCTGGTTCTCGAAAAATTAGGGTCTAGGGTTGAGGGTTTAGGGTGGTTCTCAACATTAGGGGCCCCTTTCTTGGGCCGGGTGAGGACTGTAGCATTTGGTGTTCTCAGGCCCCCTAGCTATGGAAACCAAACGCCTAGGTATACGCAAGGATTGTGCACTGGTGCTTTTCTTCTAGCTAAACCCCAAAAGTACGTAAAATAATAGCCCTAAACCCATAATAATAGCCAGAAAGGCCATTATTTTACATACTTTTGGGGTCCAGGTAGGGGAACTACATTCCCTGGTTGAAGCCTCTAAGCCGCAGTGAAAATGACTTGGCCCTATAGTCCCCCTTAAGTGGATAGAGTATGGTTTTGGGTATATTATAATAAGATCCCCATATACCCCATATTCTATCTACTTAAGGGGGACTATATCTGTAAGCTCCTGACAAGAAAGCCGGAAAAGGATGCATGGGGCATCCCGACAACCTCACTAAAATCCAAACCCATCTCTCCGTGAGAACCCTACACCCTAAACCAGAAGGCTCTCCCCACCAGTCTCAACATCGGATAACGCTCTTGACATGCAGGGCACCAGCGCATGAAACTTTCAGCGGATGTATTTTAAAGGGATTATGGGGGTTATTTGCCAGCTTCCCTAGAAAAGGCGACCCTGATGTAGACCCCAATACACTATAGTCCTTCTTATTACGGGGATCGCTCAAAAAGGGACCCCTAATCCTAGGAACCGCCAATTCAGTGCCTCAGGTTTGGGGTTATAGTAGGAAGCTGAATACCTAGAATCACGGAGAATCATATGAAAAAGACCATGGGACATGAAATGGAAAGTGCGGTTATATTGTTTAGAGACATGAGCCCTCGACTACAATTACAATATATTTTCAGCGGTCCCCCCTTAGCCCCCTGTACATCCCCTTATAGGTCCCCCCCCATCTTAACTCTAGTCCATAGATCAGATGATAATACGATCAACATCGCTGCGCCGCTGAGGCCTGTGGAAGCGGTCGGCGGTGGAGGCTTTGAGTTTCAGAAGTCAGGAGTCTCTTTCTGACCAAGTACACGGGCCTGAAGAAATACCAGTATCATGTTGGGGTCAGCCCTATATTCTAATGTTACAAGGATTCTAGGACAATAAAATGGTACTTTCTATTTGAATACTGGTATAATGCTAATTATTCAAGCAAGTCCGTGGTAAACTGGCGAGTGCCACTGATCTCTTTTTTGAAGGACCATGGCTCACTCACAGCACTGGAAGCAGCAATGCCGTGACATCGTCCTGCGCACCTTGTCGCATTGCCTCCGCCACAAGCATATCCGCCCAATTTTGCAAAGTCGTTGGGTCCTGGCATGCCCGTCGCAGGGTCCTGCCTCTGGGAATCATATTGAGGACATCTTCATTGGACAGCACATCCCAGAGACCGTCAGAGGCAATGATAACAATACCCTGGCCCTCCCAGACTCGGACTTCTGGCTCTGCCAGAATCACCCCCGCAGGACAAAGGACCTTCACGTCTGCATCACCCAAAGTGCGCGAGGGCATCAGGCCTTCCACGGCATTTCCAACCACAGAACCACCAGCCGCGAGTATACGGTTGTATTCAGCGCCCTCACCAGAGCGTTGGTCTACGCTCAATAAGCAGGCGGGACCATCCTCCAACGAAACGGCCAGAGCCCGACAGTCACCCAAGTTGGCAACCCACGCACGACCTCTTTCTGCAATGCAAAGGCATATGCACGCTCCGGAAGGGGGTGTCAGAGCAAGACACTGCTCTTCCAACTGTGCGAAGGCTTCTGACATTGCGGAACAAACATCTCCCATTGTACCTTCCAACAAGTCGCTTAAGATGCCGACAGTGGATGCAGCAATTAGCTCACATGACCCGCTTCCACCATGCCCATCCACCACTGCAGCAATCTGATAGGAAATCTCGGAACCATCCTGAAGCCAAAGGCGTCCTCGGTCGTTGAAAGCACGGTCCTCATTTGCGTGGGCCTCCGAGACATTCACGGCTGTGGCGAAACCTGGGCTGTTGTCAAGGAAGTTAGATTAAGCTGCTCCAACATGGATACCCAGCAAGTAACATCATTCCCCCATAGTGGTAACTTGATCAAAGTTCCTTGACAGCATCCCAGCAACAAGCAGCACCTGCCCCAGCAGATGCTTGCAGCATGTCCCCAGCGTTGGCCAGGGAGGCTTTTGGCAAAATGTCTTTCCGCTTGGATGGCATTGCGTAGGCAATGTGTGGGGTGAAGGGTTTGGTGCTTAGGTGTGCGTAAGTAAGAGAAAGCATGAAGATTGCTATGCTGCTGTTGTCACTATAATGGTGACTGAATGGACTGCGCTGAGTATCAGTGGAGTTTGTAGGTTTGTTGTGGAAAACCATGCTACTCCTCCACCACTTGAGCTGCAGCACTGCTGCACCACAATTACGCTTGGTACGCTTAGTGCCGGCACCATCGCCGCTACCCATCCTGACCCTACACCCGAAACCCTGGAACCAACACCCGAACGGAAAATCCATGGTGCAAACCATAGTTGGAGGCCCGTGGGTAGCTATAAGCGGGTTCTACTTCACATAACTCTGGCTAAATTCCGGACTAAAACCCAACGTTCAAGTGCAGATGCTGTAGGGACCTGAATTCTTAGTTCAAGGCTTTTGCGTCCTAATGCTACAGTTATATAAGGATTCTGAAGGGACGATATGGCTAACTTTCAGGCGTCCAAGTTAATTTGCAATCTCCGATATATCCCTTAGTGCTCATTTCATTTTCCGTCTTCTTCCAGTTGATAACCCAAGATATCTCTAGATAACCTTATACATAACCGTAAGGCCACGGCCCCCATGATCAAAGTAACGCTGACGGCCAAGTAGGGCCACATCGCGGAAAGGATCCTTGGCTTCGCAGGTTCAGGCTTTGATGTTGGCCGGAATAGAATAACGGTAGTAACCCTAAACCCTAAACCCTAAACCAGGGTTTAGGGATAAGTGTAGGAATAGGAGTAGTAGCAGTAAGAAGAGTAGTAGTTGCCCGGCGAGGGTGGTGGTGGTGGAGGTAGTGCAGCTTAAAGATCAGAATCCCTGAAGCCCCACAGGTTCAACAGATTGTAAGAAAATTACCTGGACCCCAAAAGTATGTAAAATAATGGCCTTTATGGCTATTTTTATGGGTTTAGGGCTATTATTTTACATACTTTTGGGGTTTAGGTAATAATAAGAGTACAATAGTAATAAGGATAAGAGTCATAGCCATAACAGTAGTAACCAGGAATATAGTAGCCATTATGTAGGGATTATTTTGGGATAGTGGGGAAGAACATGGAAACGATTACTATGCAACCGAATGACTCCACGCGAGTATCCAAAGCCTCCGCGTTGCCCCCAGCTAGCCGGGCACGATAACCGGGATGCGAGGCCTTCCCAGCGGCAGCTTCTTTAAAAAGAACTCCCTTGCGGACCGTAAGGATACATGAGCCATGGTCTATAGTCCCCCTTAAGTAGATAGAATATGGGGTATATGGGGATCTTCTTATAATAGACCCAAAGCCATATTCTATCTACTTAAGGGGGAACATAAATTCCTAGTGTCCCCCTTAATATCCCACCCTTTAAGGAGTTTAGATTATGGCTCGCATGAAGCCTATATAGTGAGCTACGCAGGGGGTGGCTACTGGGTGTGTAAGGATAATCTTGAGAAACTCCCAAATTAGGCTTGAGGACACTATAACCCTACGGATCCAAATAGCCCAATGTAGGTTGCATTAAAAGACTTTTGGGCCCAATGTAGGTACTTGTGATTGGGACAACTGACACGCTTTACCCAACTGCCTTTGACTACGAAGTTCAGCGTGAGGCGATAGGACGTGAAGGGCGGCCAGCCGTACTTATCCCAAAGTACCGAAATCTTCTTAAGGGGATAGGTATCAAACAACTTACAGATTTCCGTGTGTGGGACATGAGGCCCGGCTATTTATGTATTTGGATCCTGGGGTTGTAGATCCAGAAAGTCCTGTGAGCGCCGAAGGCAAGGCCAAGCTTTGAAGGGAATTGGGTTTAGGACTTGGGGTTGAGGGTTTAAAGCCCATAGAACGGCAATGATGCATGCAGCAATAACCTGAGTACTCGTACTTCTACACACGGTGGCAAGTAGTGATGGTAATAGCCTGAGTACCTGTACCTCTGCAAACGGTGGCAAGGAGTGTTGGACCTTAGGGTTCATGCTGTAGGGTCAGAATCGGCTGTTCAATCTACCCAGACGCTCCTGTGTAGTGCCCTTGGGTAATATTTTAGCATTAATCCCTGACCAAAAACCATGACAAACCCAACAAGGAACTACATAGAACCTTCAACCCAAGACCCTAAACCCCTAAACCCCTAACCCATACTTCCATTGGAACCCTTGGCTAAGCAGGCACCAGGAGTGCGCTCAGTAATTGAGGTAGTTTCCGAAAATAGGGGGACCCCAATACAGACCCTAATATACTAGAGTCTTTATTATGGCGGCCCCCAAAAAAGGTACCCCTAATTTTGGGAAACTCCCTGAGGCTCAGGCTGAAGCTGCTTGGGACCATGACAAAGTAAAAGTTGGGAAGGCAGGGGATGGAGGTAAAGTAGGCTTTAGGGTTTAGGGTTTGGGATTTAGGGTTTGGGATTTAGGTTTAGGGATGAGGGTTTGGGGCCCAGAGGGAAGCATCAGCTGAGTATTGAAGCATGAGGTGCACAAGAGGCATCCTTCATCGCATGAACTTCTGAACTTCATGGCGCCCAGAACAGAGAAAAACGAAAGAACCCACCCCTTTTTCCACACATTGTGGGTCGGCTTGGGTCCGCAGATGCACACTTCCTGAGTTGCTAAGCTATCTTCATTGGGCAACCATACAAGTAACACCTATATAATCCCAGTTTCCATTTCATTTTCCATTTTCTTTTCCATTTGATTCTCCATTATTGGGTACCATAGTATGCCGTATCCATAGTATGATAATTAAGTTGAAGTTCATTAACAACAAGCCAGGTTTGGACTGGCAGGAAAAAACACATCAAATCCTCTAACGGTTCGCCCCTCTATCCAGCTATCTCCTCAAACTTTCCATGCGGGAGTTTGCATGCATGAGGGATCCATGGATCTGTTTTAAGGCGTTTCGAGAACAAGTATGATGTTGTTTGGGATGCCTGAATTGACGTCCCCCAACCCCTCCTTATGGAAACTGGCATGTGTCCCAGGTAACGACAGACTGATTGGCAGAAACGTCTTCCCAAAGGTTGGTCCATGGTTGAGGATTTCGGGATTAGGATTCCAGGGTTTGAAGATTTAGGGTTTAGAGCTTTAGGGCTACGATTAGACAATTAGGGCCGCATTTAGGATTTAGGGCTTGGGGTGGCCATTGGAAATCTGCTGGCTCAGAGGTGCGGGTTGTGTGATTGCTCTGTCCCATCAAGTCACCCAGACCATGCACGAACGCTTTGGGAAAGTTGAACGATGTTCATACAGGTCCCTGAACCCAATGCATCAAAGAAATGGCCTGGCAGCAAACCCATGTAAACCCATACCAGGTAGACTGAAGGTTACTCGCCTTCATAGAACATCCTTGAAGCCCCACAAGCCAATGCTATGCACCCACTGGAAACCCACAAGCCAGGTATCAACTATTCACTCCCTTAACTCCTTCCCCACTTGAGCCATAGTCTAAACTCCTAGTATCCCCCTTAATAACCCCTATAGTAGTCCCTTATATAATCCCCTATATAATCCCCTTTAAGGAGTTTGGAATATGGCTCACTTTGAGTCTCTTCATGGATGCCTCCCAACTCCGCAGCGTCCGACGAGCGTTGGCAGCCCACTCAGCGCCACCAGCGCCTTCGAAGTGCCCGCGCTTCAGACGCATGCATAACTGGCCCCGCACCTTTCTGTCCAAAAGCCTCAGTTTCATTGCCAACCTCCTTTCACTACTATGCACGCCTACCCCCCGTGGTGAATCGGCAAGACACACAGCAGACGTGCTTAGTTCTGACTCCATGAACCAGCAAGCCAGGCCAACGGCCACGTCTGGGAAAGCACTCAAAACATTAATATATATCGGACGCAGCCGCGAAACCCATAATGAGATACCTGGACAATTCCCGTGGGCCTCAATGTCACCTTGATTCCATCCTTTGACACCCGTCCCACAGATCCCTAAAGCCCTACGATCTCATGGTGCTGCTGCACTTAGTATTTCTATCGCGCATCCTTGACCTGGCTATTGCTCTTGGTAGTATCTACGAGTTTTACTATTACCATTACTTACTGTTACCAATGACTATGAACAGTAAGCACAATCCAACATCGCAAGTCTTAGCATCTTCAGCACTGAGCAACGGCAGTCTATCGCCAACCTCCTTGGTGCCTAACCTATGGCAAGGTCGTGCCCAAGATGACCAATCATGCAAAACAAGGAAGAAGAATGAATGTCCAGGACGGTGACGGTGGTGATGGTATTGGAAGCAGTAATAGTGGCAGGAGGAAGGAGAACAGCACAAGAAGAAATCACCCAAAACGGTAAAAACCATGAGACATAGTCGGGATAGAGGTAGTAGTAGCGATAGCAATAAGAATACGAGGAACATCATCAGAAGAAGCAATTGTAGCAGAAGCAGAAGTAGCCATAACGTCTCATCATGTTCAACACCGTGCCTTAATTCAAGTTACTATATTGGGGAAACCCTATAAATTACTATATATACCCATTATGGTAACTTAATTTAAGTTCCTTAACAGCAACCCAGTCATGTTCAACACCGTGCCTATGGACGGAAAGGTGGTGTGGACCTGAAGCAGGGCGTGCCGGCCATTCACGAACTGCTGCATGTAGAGGTTGTACCTGGCATATGGAAAAAGGATCTAGGGTTTAGGGTATTTTGGGGGCTATGAGGAATGGAAAAGCCACTCCAAGCTACATTCTGATGCTTTTTAGTACGGAATGAATGCAAAACGAACATGAACACTGCTCTATTCATGAAGATTATACTGTGCCTGCGAGAGGGATCAATGCCTCCATTCCCTCATACTAACAACCAGTAGCCTTCACGCATTTCGCAACTGAGTCACTATTCAGAGACTGGTCTAAACCCTAACCCTATACCCTAAACCCTAGACTTGGCCCTAAACCCTCACAATCCGCTTGATCTTAGTCAGCATTTCAGGTACTGCTACAAGCAACGGCCAGAGAAAACTTCCCTTCCTTCAGTGCCCGAATTCCCACATATTAAGGGTTTAGGTTTTAGGGTTCAGCGTTTGAAAGTCTGGTATTTGGGACTCAAGGTCCTTCTACTTCCTGGGGCACTTGGGCGCTCAGGAGAAGTAGTTCTAGGGGCCTGACTAAAATTACCACCCTTCTCCGATCAGTGCTACATGAACTGAGCCATAGGAAGGTATGTTTGACCGAGTGCCTAACAAGACTTGAGTGGTATCTTTTCTCCCACAAGATTCAAGTGTCACATAACATTTGCCGCTTTAGGTGCTAAGAACGGGTTGAGGCTAATTATAGTGCTTGCAACCCGCAACTTCATTAGTTGGATACTTAGACCCTTGGGGTCTGGGAACCCTAGTGGAGGCACACTTTTCCCAATATCAAGCTATGGAAGGCCAGGCTACAGTAGAGCGACAAACTTCTCAGAAAAGCCTTGGTCTGCAAGTAGGTGTAGTAGAAATACACTATTGGCTCTTCACCCTAAGCCCTAAAATTAAGCCTGGTGCAACCTCCTATTCCGCCGGAGCTCACTTTGGCACTCACTACTCACTGGAGTTACTCTTCTTCGGTCCCTTTTCTACAACATGGTCATTTGAAACATTCTCTGCAAGGGTATTCTAGGAATGTAATCACTGGCATAGGTTTCAAGATTAGGCATCACTAGGGAAAGTAGGTTAGATAAGGTTAGGGTTCGCGGTTGGCTCTACAGCAAGTACATCAGGATCATACGGGAACAGTCTGACTCCTTCGCCATGCCCTACACCCAAAATTCTCTCTCTCTCTCTCTCTCTCTCTCTCTCTCTCTACATATTTAAAGATACATATCCATCTCTATGTAACCTATAGTCTCAACTCCTAGTAACTCCCTTAATAACCCCAATACTCGTGCCCTTCTAACCTGCTATGTAAACCCCTTGAAGGAGTTTTACTTATGGCCCATGTAACATTATATAACCCCTCTGTAACCCAGCACAGCTAAGCCAAATCGAGGGGCTTGTCTCGCATCCCCGGATTGGTTGCAGCAAGTAGCGCAGCGATCCAGTCCACGCCTCTGCTATAGGGTTTCGGGGTTAGGGCTTAGGGTTTAGGGTTTTCTGTCGAATGGTTTGCAGAATCAAATGGAAAGGGACATGGAACTGGAAGCTGGGTTTATACAGGGCTCATAAGGGATGACTGCAAGGGTCTAAATAATTCTTTAAGGTATTTCAAAGTATGGATTGGGAGGAGATGCATTTGGCAATCACTCAGGCTTCTACACTACACTCTCCAAAATGTGGAGTCTCATGTAAGGTACCAGGAATTTCTGGTACCACTGAAACCTCAATGAATTTCCTGCTTAATAACGACTCCTTCGAGAGGACTGAAGCTTGGCTGTAATGCGACGTTTCGAACAAAGGGGAATATATTATCGATATAATGCGATTATAGGGATGATGATGATGATGATGATGGTGATATTCCCTTCTTCCTTACTTAGTACCAGTAAGACCATGGAATTTTTGTCATACAGCACCAGCCTTGGGTGTTTTTCCGGGACTGGGAAGCTTTGAAGCCTGCTGGCTTTGGTCCAAGTCTGGAAGGCTTTGACAATGAAAACTATCAGAAATTCTGGGGCACACTAAAGGCAGAAACTGGCTGTGGAAAGGGAGGCCAGAAGGGGAGGCCCCAACGCCTGAAACCATTGCATACGCGCGAGCCTTTCAATTCAAGCCCAGGTTACTGGGCTTAGGGTTTCAGGTTTAGGATTTAGGGTCACTGCTCTGGCGTCTGTGTGCTAAATGCCAACCGATTGAATTTGGGCTTTTTTATGTGGACATAGGGCGCTGTTGTCTAAGCCTCACCTCAATGAATTCTCTGTCTGCTGCAGGCCGGTGCCTTTATCTGCAACTGGGGCAACCCATGAAAAAACCAAACAAAGTGGCCAAACATCCACCCTACACCCTGTATCCTAAACCCTAGATCCTAACACCTATATCGAAACCCTCGAGCCCCTTAATCAGGGCTTGCATATTTCTTTTCCATGCCTTAGAAACCTCCTAAACCCTAAACTCTAAACCAGGCTCAGATTGCTGGATGTGTTCCTGCCATGCAACGGGTTTCTGGTTTAGGGTTTAGGGTTTAGGATGTAGGGTTCAGGATTTATGTGGATTTATGGTTTCGGGCTTGGGGCTTAGGGTTTATGATTTAGGGCTTGGGGTTTTAGGATTCTGGGTTTAAGACTTAAGGTTTAGGATTTAGAAAGTCCACCAAGCATAGCCGACCTGGGTCACTAAACGAAGGTTTGTGTGGCTATGACATGCCTGTTGGCCAGGCGGCTCAGGCCCTTAGCTGATGTTGAATGCTGCCATCCCCTAGTACGAACCCCTCCCAACACCCCTACTAATGCACATTCCCAAACATAGGCAATGGTGCTCTATATCGGGGAAGGGGGTAAAGGGGGGTGGTTATTCTTTGACGGAGGGGGGTACAGGAAGCCGTACTTTGGGAGTTTGAAATCATCTTGGTGTGATTCTGCCCTGCTGGCGTGAAGCAATCCCAAATAAGTTGAACCTGAAGACCTCCAAACCGCACATGAGAAACCACACTTATAGACCCCTTACAGATAGTAATCTTTGTAGGGCACCTCTTAGGCATCCTAGTGTAAAGGAGCCTAAGCGCATTGCCCAGGCACGCTGATGGTAGGCCCAAGTTGGTCCCAACATTGACGAAACACTTCCCTTGGTTCAAGACAGAAATTCTTTAGGGTTTAGGAGCCCATCTGCAAATGGAGTTTCTCAAAGCAGGGTTCCTTGAGGGCCATAGGGATACGAGGGAAACATGAAGTCAATCCAGAGGTTGGAAGCAACGATTCGATCGATGGGAATCTGGTAACTTACTGGGGGCTGGCAGGGCAGCAGGGAAGACACTATGTACGGACTGTATGGGGCTTTAATTCCCTTGTCCCCTACTAACCACCAGTACGGGAAGAAAGACGTAACTCCAAAATCCAAGCAACACAGAACCTGAGACCCTAACAGCCAACCTTCCTCTCAGCCACGTGGGCCACCTTTAAAAATAGGGGGGCCTAAATAGTTACCAATTTCCTTTTGAGGTCTATTTGAGGTACCCTACCTATACTACAACAAGGAATATGGGACGATAATATTGGTACTTATTTAGGCCCCTATACTACAGTGTTTCAACTTGTAATAGCTGATACTGCCGATTGTAAAAGAAAGCTTGCAGGACCTGATAGGGCTAAACCCCCGTCTGTCCCAAGGCTCAGAACACTTAGGGCAGTGCAGGGTTTTTACTATCAACGGGTGGTCAAGACTGCGAAGATGTAGCTAATCAGAACTACAGTGATGCCCACGATCTTCAAACGGCTGAGAGGGGATCCAAAGGCTCAAATTGGCTCCAATAAGTTCAACTGGTGGCTGGCGAAATTAGAAACGGTGGATGGAGGAAATCTGGCACAATCCTATATACCTTGGACCTTAGGAGTTACAATGTATTGGGGATCTTAAGTAGTGCAAGATTTCCTCCATCCACAGAATCACTACAGGACAAACCTAGAATCCTGGATTCTGACATCAGACCGGGGGGTAAGAACAACAAGGGCAAGCTTTGTCATGTGGATTGAACGTGCTTGCTTACCACATACTGATTGAGATTTAAGGATACTTCAGGTTAATCAAGGCTAATCAAGCGGAAGCTTGGTAGGGGCTAGTCTAGGGGGTGGTTAGGGGAACCCATGATTTCATGCTAATGAAGACAATAAGATGCAAGGCATATACGCGGTTTAGGTTGGGCCCCCACCCAGTAACAGTCTATATTAGGGGTCCTATTAAGGGCTATATATAACCATATTATAGTTATTATCAAGCTGTTACTGAGGGGGGGGCACTACCCCAAGGTTTAGGGTTTAGGATTTGTAAAAAAATGCCTTGGATCCAAGAAGTCATGGAGCGGCCAATGCAACACTCTGAACCCTAACAGGCCTTCAGCACCAAAACCCTCAACCTTAGCCTCGAACACCTGAGGTTTAGGGTTTAGGGTTTAGGGTTTAGGGCTTAGGGTTCTTGAACCCTAACTTCCTAAACCCCTAAACCTAAGCCTTCAATACTGAACGTTGAAGCCTACACACTCGAGCCATGAAATACCAAGCAAATCCAAGCGTCAGTGCTGTACAAGGCATCACAGAGGTCCTGAGGTTTGGCTTCTCCACAGGCGGTGCCCTAAGATCTCCTAGGGTTTAGGGCTTTTAGGGTTATAAGGACACATGCAGATTGAAGGGGAATCCTGGTGATTCTTCTGGTCTAAAATGCAATTTCTTCCAACAACTTTCATACTACTTGGCTGTGTAGGACAAGCGCGTAAAGTTCTTTGGGTGGTTGAACCAACAACGCCTGTACC
Organism: Symbiodinium pilosum; assembly: GCA_905231905.1. Classification (NCBI taxonomy): domain Eukaryota; class Dinophyceae; order Suessiales; family Symbiodiniaceae; genus Symbiodinium; species Symbiodinium pilosum. Next base: position 91,023 of record CAJNIZ010001614.1, read on the forward strand.
CAACAGGTCGGAATCTCCCTTTCTGGCCCATCTGATCTCTTCAGGGCTTGCAACCCCGAAAGCGCCCCTGTACACCCACACACAAAGTCTCCTGAAATGTGAGCCATAGTCTAAACTCCTAGTATCCCCCTTAATAACCCCTATGATGCTCCCCTAGAAAACATTCTATATAACCCCCTTGAAGGAGTTTAGACTATCGCTCAGGTTGGGGCTGCTCTGCAGCCCTGAAACCCGAGACTCATGGGCTTGAAGCTCTGCACCATGAATCCCTGGGCTAAACAAATCCACGGTTTACTCGATTGCTGTTCAGGAACTTAAACTGAGTTATCATAATATGGGTATATAATAAATTACGCGGTTTCCGTACTACACCAAAAAAACTTAACAGCAGCCAAGTTTAGGGTTTAGGGTTTAGATGCCCCGTACCCTGAATCCTGCATCTCTGGTTGGGCCCCCAGTTTGTCAGATGCTTGCGACAAAGCTATACGGTCTTACTCTACTCTTTTCATGGAAGCCTTTATCTCTGAAGCCTCAACCCTAAACTGACTTCTCTTTAAAGGACTTAAGCTGAGTTACCACCGTATGGATAAGTACGGCAAATCTGGTGTCCCAATGATGGTAACTCAGTCTACGCTCCGTAGCAGGAAGCTAGTACACCAAAAAAACAAAGCCCAAACCCGAAACCACCCTAAACCCCAAGTCCTAAACTCCAAGCAAAGCATGTCTTACTTACCTGGATCCGCAAAAGTATGTAGAATAATGGCCATTTGGACTGTGTTTAGGAGTCTTGGTCGATCCTTTGCCTTCTTTTGAATATTTGACCTACCTTTTTGTGTGCTTGACCTACTTTTTGGTGTATTTTAATGTATTTTGCCTACTTTGGGGGGGTCCAGGCTCCTAAACTCCTAAACCCTAAACCTTATACCCTAAACCCTTACAGTAGGGACTTTTCAACTCCCAAGGGTCAAGGACCGCCTGAAAGCCGCTTGGGAGGAGCAGGAGGCCATGCTGCCTAGCCGGAGGGTTTAGGAGTTAAAGGTTTAGGGTCTGGGGTTTAGGGGTTTAGGGTTTAAGGTTTTAGGGCTTCAGGGTTTAGGATTTGGGGGCCAGGGATTTGAATTTGTAGGGGCTAAGGGATTAGGCTTTATTCAGAGTGTAGGGAGTTTAGGATTAAAGTTCTTTTGGGGTTTAGGGCTTAAGTCGTTTAGGGTTTGAGGTTTAGTGCTGCGGCATTTCTATCCAAGGTCTAGTACACCGACGCGCGATGCAACTGTTTCAAGTTTCGTGTTACTACAAGATAAATACCTAGAAATAATGCGGGCGCGACAAGAAGCACTGCCAATAGTATTTCCCGTCTCATACGTGCTATAGTCTAGACTCCTAGTATCCCCCTTAATAACCCCTATAATACTCCCCTATATAATACCCTATATAATCTCTAAACCCTGAATAATCCCCTATAAACCCTCTTATGGAGTTTAGATTATAGCAAACATGGGACTACATGGCTGGTGGGCTTGGAGGACTTGGGGTCTATCATGTTGTATAGCTCAACAGTGTCGGATTTGGGGTTCAACGGTATGGTTTCCAGACATTCGGGGTCCCTATTATGAGGATTAGACCAAATGGGGTCTTTGTTTGGTCCCCCCATTCCTCAGCAAATGAAAATTAAAGGGCGCAGTGTATGAGCGCTGGGCTTTCTCACACCTAGGCACTACTCCCTAAACTCTACAGCCAGACTTCAGCAGGAACATTAATGAAGTTGACGAGCCGCAAGGTCTGCTCTAAATCCCAACCCTGTTCCTTTCCCCAAAGGGTCCATGTAGGTGTATGTACCATATACTAAGCACCCAAAGGGGTTCCCATATACCTACTTTAAGGCCCAAGTATATCCCATAGGGGGGATTGTCAAAATTATGGTCCCTTTTTGGGTCCCCTAAATTAGGCCCCGTATTAGTCCCCGTATTATAACAGGGACCCAAAAATGGACCATACTTTTGATAACCACCCATATACCTACATGGACCCTTTGGGTTCAGGAGGACCGAAACCCGGGCTCCCTGGTGCCTGTCGCTCATGCTTTGAACTTGCCGAACCTTAGATTCCCAGCTTTTACAAGGCTAAGGGTTTAGGGTCAGGGGGCCCAGCCGCAGTAGCTACAGCAATGGCAATCTTGACGTGAAAAATAATACGAAGACGGTCACAAAAGTGGCATCATGAGACCTTCATTCCGAAGAAGGATAAATTAATTTGCGAGTAGTGGTACAGACGTGCAGTACTGAGATCGACTGCTGACCGCAGCAACAAACAGCGCAAGTTTGTAGTTGCCAGAGGGTGGATCAGGGTAGACGTGAGCCCCGATGATCCCCATTTCTTCCTGCTAATTGTCAAGGCTCCCTAAGGTTACTAGATACCTCCTCGACGGAGTGACCCCTCCTGAAGGATCTTGTAATTCAACAACAGCACAAGTCTCAGTGATCCTCCTTCCCGGACCTATCCCAGGCTTACTGGTGCTCAGGGGGGCGATGACCTCAAGAACCCAGCACCTTCAAAACACCAGTGACTGTCAGCACTTGGGAACAGGAAGAATTCGAGGACGGTGTGGTTTGGGACTGCGGAGAGAGAACCACCAAGTCTCAAAATAAGGCAGATCGAATGTGTCTGTGGATGAGAAGTATGTGAAAAATATGTACACACCCGCAGACCGCTTTCTGGAGTTATATGACAACAATGAAATACACGCAAGGCATAGAAGCATGAAGAAAACAGCTTGGACTAGTTCGGAATAATCCTGAATGTTCTTTAGTAAACCGGTCCCGAATGGTTCCCAGCCATGTTAAACTTACATTTGCATAGGGAGTTGTGTTGTGTAGCCGGTCTATATGTATCAGGTATGTATGCATATTATATATATAGATACATATATACATATATATATATACACTTACACATATCTCTCTCTCTCTCTCTCTCTCTCTCTGTCTGTCTACATATATGTACATGTATATATAAGCGCGTTGAGCGGCTGTAGTCGGTGCCCAATGGAAGTTCGAAAAGGTTTGAGAGCTATTTCTGGGTACTTGCTTAAGATACTGTTCGCAAATTTTGAGAAAAAGATGGTCTTGTGCTATCATATGAAGCCGAAAGTATGCTTGCCTTGGGCAAAACGTGGTGCCAAGCAGCAACATCCAGGACGAAGGGATACCTTTCAGCTGCTCTTGTGCAGGCATTCGCCACAGGATTCTGTTGGGTGGAGCATGGCCTTAACAGGATGCTAGGGCAATTCTAGCTCCAGAGTAAGACTCTTACTACTCCTGGTCTTGGAAGAAAATGTCACTCGTGTTTTGCACGTGTCTGAGGAGGCTGACTCCTCACACCTAAGCTTCTTGCTTACCGAGTGTACATGGGTGTGGGCTGAGATCCATGGCGTTGAGGTGGCTTTCCAGAAGGAAGGGTACGCAATGTAGGCCCTGGTGTACTATGATCTTTGTTGCTAGGACACCACAAAATGGGCCCCTACCTATGCATGGCTTCCACAGAGGCAAGAACAAGGACTTCGCTGCTCAATGAAGGATGCTTGAAAACTAAGACTTCTCATGTTCCAGACTAGTTCTGCAAACCCTTGACCCTAGGCTTTAAACCCTGAATCCTATATGAGCATCGGTCAAAACTCCTTACATCCGGTAATGGACGCCGGTATGGGGGGTGTCGCTTCTTAATGTTCCCATCGCTTCACAGGGTTTGGGAGCAATCCGCACAAGATAGCACAAGATTGAAGA
>CAJNIZ010001614.1:94901-130763 GCA_905231905.1 Symbiodinium pilosum
CAGGGTTTTGGCCTTTCATGTCCAGCGGCCATTGAATCCTTATAAACGAGTATTGACGGTTGCTCATATATAGATAGAATCTTTAACAAACACTTGAAATGAGAAGGACTTTGCGCTGATAAATTCATTTAATGATCGAGTGCAACGTCTATGCAAGTTCAGCAATACTGACGATACTCCCCTTGCAGAAGCCACTGAACAACCCAAAATCTAGCGAAAACACGCGAAGCTCTGCTTTTTAGTACCCGCCAGTTTATACCTACCCCGCTTGCAGGACGGCCTGTTTGGTGAGTTCTCCTGCAAAGGGCTACTGTGTGCAGTGAAGGGACGGCCTGCCACGCCCTCCCGAACATTGAATCCTACGCCTTAGGTGGACCCCTCACCCTGTAATGCTAGCAGTATCATAGGAATATGAGAGGACCCTTATACTCACTATTGCTGGGTAGGGGTTCCACCTAACCGTCACCTCACGCCTGCTACCTGCGCCCTTGCGCCCTCAAACCCCTCATGGTCCAAGCAGCTTTTCAAGCACCCGGCTGCCAGGCTCAGACAGCTTGTCCAACAGCTGAGGGAGACCTGTCTATGAGAGGCGAACTTATGTTTGTATACCTATGCGTGCATTCAAAAGTAACTGAATACATGTATGTATATATGTATATATATATACATACCTCTTTAGGGAATAACCCGCAACACAACGCCTCCAAAATGATTAACCGCAACACCACCTCTGGACTTGAGCAGTTATTTCAGCGGTCCCTCTCATGGTAAAGAGCTACGCATGTTGCCCAAAAAGTCTCGAGATTCCTCGCACAAACCCACTACTGAGATTTTTCAAAGAACAATGCTCTAATCCCCTCCCTTTACTACTAAACCCCCGCAGCTAATAATTTGTCCCAATATAATACCATCATGTAACCTGGGGAAGATTTACTATGAAGGGGTGAGCGGGCTTTACTAGGGGTAGGGAATTACATATCACTGCACCCTAAACCCTTAACCCTACACGCCCCAACCCTAGGGTTATCTTCAATGTCACTGTGCCCAGCGGCTGCTGTTGCTTGCATCCTCTGCAGTGGCAACCAGGTGTGAGACATGTTGGTTTGCAGCAACATCAGACCAAATCCTCAGGTCTGCAGGGTTAAGGTGTAAGGTTCAGGGTCTATAGCGTTCAAGGTTGAGACATTAAGGGTTAAAATTTAGGGCTCAAGGTTTATGGCTTCAGGATTAGGGTTTTGAGGACGTAGGTTTTAAGATGTAGGGTTCCAGGCTTAGGGCTCAAGGTTCAAGAGCTGGGTTCAAGGTTTAGGGTTTAATGACCAGAGCGTGGGGTTTGGAGTTAGATTTGGTCTGCTCACCTGGGCGAAGATCAGGTCTCATTAGGACTTCTTAGGCCTCATTAATTTGGGGCGTGCAATTTGGGGGGACCATGGTAGTTTTACGATTTTACGGATATGTGCGGGTCTTCTTCTTTTTTTTTTAAAGGGCACCTTTGGGGTCTAGGTTTTGACGTTAGCAATTCTGAGATTTCTTCGGGCGGCAAATTGTACTTTTGGGAGGACTATGCCGGACTTGCTTGGGGAACCACTCTCTCGAAATTCCATCGCTCATCAGATTCTTGCAATTTTCTGAAGATGCAAGAGCCACTTCACCATGCATTTGCCATCAAAGAAAGACCTTCCCCCAGAGGCAACTCCCAGAACACTGTTTTTCCTGATTCCACATGAAGCCATTAAAACAAAGAACTAAACTCTGAGCCCTAAACCCTAGTCCCAGGTCCTTCCACCCTATCCCTAAACGCACAGCTGTACCCTTGGCATGACATGTGCTTCTCAAAACAATGCCATATAGATTCAATGAAGCTCTAACTGTGGTATAGTTTAAGGTTTCTGGACACCATGCACCTTGGGAATAGAAGCACCCTTAGGACGACTAGGGGCATACAATGGTTGTTTTGAGAAACACCCGTATGTTTTTGCTTTCTCAAATCCTGAACACTGAACAGTGTGGGTGGAATCAGCAGGGAGGGGTGTGGCGGTTGCTGGTGCACCCATGCGAATCACACCTAAATCCTGATCCCTTCCCTAGACTCACTCTTCCAGAAATCTCATAATCAGTTGGTAGTAAATTATAGACAGATGTCCAACAAGACTCTTAAACCCTTGTACTCAAAACACCAACCGCGAAACCCACACCCCTAAACCCACAAGCCTGGGATAAATAGAACTTGTATAGGGCCACAAGCAACCAAAAGCAAAAGACAAAACCCCTCAAAACTCCGGACGCGAACCCTATACAATTTCTATCAATTTCTATAAACATTCAGCCATAACCCCTAAACTTTCCCAAAATGTTTGGCCCAGAGTCTGTCGGCCAGCTCGGTCGACATCAGACGTGGTCACTTCAAGGTCCTGTGGGGCGGATCTTGTCTAAAATCGCATAGGGACCTCTCTAAAACCCAAAACCCTAAAACCTAAACCAAAGCCCGAAACCCGAAACCTTCTTTCAGCTCCTCTGTAATCCCCACATATCTCTACAAACGCCCCGCTCTTTGACCACAATCCCCAATTGTGTACAACGGTGCGGTGATTGTGAAGGACGCTTCCAGGTGATTTAAGGCTTACATAGTAACATTCAGCACTGTTCTTCTCTACTACTTGAGCAGGCGCCGCTGTACTATTTTTTTCAATCTTCCACGCTGGCATCCCTTCCTCACGGTCTGCGAATTATAACCTGGGTCACTCCCAGGATTTGCTTCGGGTTCATGCACATCACTGTCGACAGGTCGGGCCCTCCAGGTTATGACCCTTCCAACAGACCAATCTCTTCAGTACACCCAACCGGATTGGATCAACTTAATGCATACAGTCGCATACATGCGCTGCAGTCACCCTACAGGAAGCCTCGTATATTAGGGATGCTCCACAGGAGTCCCCTCATACAGGGAGGGATGGGATGGGGAGAAGAAGACATTTCCTTGTCTGCATTTTTGGCTCAACTGCCAAGCTTGGTCCAAAATGGCAGCACGAATGCCCGTGCTTCATGATACATGTGCACCCAAGCCTGCAAAACTCTACGCACGAGTAGGGACATCGCTTATGTGAGGTTTATGAAGCCTCCCTTTGCGGTTCTCCTTGACAACGGAATGAGGGTCATGGGCATGTGTTGGGGTTTTCTGGATTTCTGATGGCTGCGATTCGAACTGAAAAAGCTAAATTCCTTGGGTTGTTTGCAAACTTGGGGAAGAGTATAAGCAAACTCAGCTTACAACCTCACGCTGCTTGGGGGAGGGTACTAACCTCAATGCGGTAAACCCCTACACTTACTGCTACATCCCACACCAGCGCATACAGGCCTGGATCTTCAAACCTAATTACCTATGTGGGGGTTTCCCAAAATTAGAGGTACCATTTTGGGGGGCCCCCGTTATAGGCATTTGAATATTTTGGGGTCTGTATTGGGGTCCCCCTATACTGTATGCCCCCACATCCTCTGGACGTGGAATTCCTCAAGCCCGAAATTTTCGTGCAACTTCACCACAAGGCACAAGCACCCTCAGAGTGTATACGGGGCCTAAATAGAATAAGTCTCAATATCATCGGTAAGGGGTCTGAAAAATCTACAGAACTCGCCCATGTCTTCATAAGATCCCAAAAGCTTCTACATTACCCCAAAACCCGAAACCCAAAACCGCGATAGTCCCCCTTAAGTAGATAGGCTATAACTTGGGTATATTCTAATAAGATCCCCATTATACCTCATATTCTATCTACTTAAGGGGGGCTATACCCAATAGCTCCTGGACCAGGTGCAAGCAAGTCTGCAGCGTCCTTCAGACACTAGTCCACTATGGTTTCTGCTACGTACTAGCCCCACTATATTATCTCCCCCCTGGGTTCTCTCTAAGGATGATGGGGACTTGGGAAAGCTAGTTAAGGAGAACACAAGGAGGGGCGGTGTAGGGGGGATTGGTTAAGGTGACCTCTAAATCCAATTCTGAGCCGTCGGGTTGTTTCATAGGGGTATATGGGGATACCCAAGGCCATATTCTATCTACTTACGGGGAACTATAGGGTTTTACACGCCTTGCAAGGTCCTGGGTTTTAGGATTGTTGGAGTTTGAAGATTACAAGGCTTCGGGCTTACAAGGCCTAGGAATAGGCTCACAAGGCAGCTGCGCAAGGCATGGTAAGAGATCTTGGGCTTGCAAGGCTGTTCGATCTTGCTGAGAATGCCTGGCACTTACCTAGAATCCATAGTTCCTGATAAGAATCAACGGTCTAGGGTTTCAGGTTTCCTTAAGGACCCCCCCCCACACCTCTAAGGGCGAAGACGAGTTTCTGATAAGGAGCAGAATGTCCCTAAGAGGGGGGGAGGGGGGGGGTTGGTGATTCTTCTCATGGATGCAAACCCACTACCTGAGCAGGGGTTTGACAATTCTGGTGATGGTTGGACTTCTCTTGCTGTGAACCCTCGTTGAGTCATCTGTTGTAGTAGTACTAGTAGTACTAGTACTAGTAGTAGTAGTAGTAGCAGCAGTAGTAGTTATATAGCTTATCTCTGAACGTGGTGAAAGTTTACAGCCTTGGAAGCATTAAGCCTAAAGCTCGACGTCTAAATAACCCCCCAAACACAAACGCCCTCAAGCCCGGGAGGTGAAACATCCTATAAGGCCTCCGAAAAATGCAAACCTTACCCACAAAATCTTATAGGGGAGGTTCCTCCAAAATTAGGGTGACCTGTTTGGGAGTCCTTAAACTTCTAACAAGGATTATAGCATATTGGGGACTATGTTGGAGTTTCTTTATTTTTGGGAAGCTACCATCTTCTAATCGACAAGCCTAAGTCTACCCTGTGCGTTGCCCACCTCGCGTCCGAAGCCATCAGCTTCTCTAAGTCTGGACTCCGAGCTACCTTGTACCCAGAGGGTCGATGTAGACACATAGTATTTACTTAAGGCCTAAAGAGGTTCCCATATAACTACTTTAGAGGTCAAGTATATGCTACATAGGGCTACGATCAGGATCCCTTAAGCGGGGCGACCAAATTTTCAGGATTTGCTGCCAAAAGGACTTTTGAGTTTTGCGCGAGCAGCTTAAATTGCGGCTCTGCAGAAAGCAGTTTCAGCCTGACAGTAGTGGGGTCGGGATCGGACTTAATAGGCTCGATTTGAAAGTCATTGGCTTCGGAGGCTACTGCGACCATGGGGCAGCGAGAGATAAAGATCACCCTCAGAATTCATGTTTTCGAGCCCCAGGGTATTGATCATTAAGGGGGACGTCAATTATTATTTAGGGAGCCATCAAGGAGATTGCAAGGGTCACCCCCCAGAAGTTTTGCATAGGGTTCGTCTGCGTGCTGAAAGTTCACTGACAGTCAGAACGCTTCTTCTTAGTTCCTGACTAGGTTGCAGATGGCTCTAGCGAGAACAATTTTACGTTTTCACCTCAAGAAACGGAGTGCTTCAGATCCGGGTGCACCAAGGAGGTGCTTCACTTCGTCTTGCACTAAGCCCTAAACCCTCAAAAGGTTTAGGGTTTAGGGTTTATTGTGTTTTCCCAATGCCAGAAAATACTGAAGCAATGTCTCCCTCGTGCTCCAAAGTTGGACTTAAAACTTAATTCATGCCAGAGCTAGAGCATATCCCAGTTTCAGCACTTAAGTAATGTGGACCTTTCACAAAATCAAGGTATCCTAGACACCCCGGGAATTGTCTGGGAATATAACAAGTTTAAAGCTTCCATGTCTGACCCACAGATTCTACAGAATCACGGCCCAGGGTTTACAGTCTATGGCGTCCTCGGCCATCAGAGTGTAGACCTTTGGGGGCTGATTGCAACTAAGATGCTGAGACGTTCGCAGCCAGGCGCTGTAGCGATGCCTATACAGAACATCGCCACAATTCATGGAAACACTCCGGGATGAACCTATGTTGCTACAAAAGGATCACGATAAAGTCTGGGCTACACAGGCTCGTACAGGTTCACATTTCCAAGAGCAATACTATTTGAAGCCCCTGTCCTGCCAAAGGGACACAGGTCTGACCAAAAAAGTATGGAATCAAAGCCAGATGGTAAAGCTTTTCAAGCTTAACGCTGCTGCTCCTCCGCTTACTGTAATTATCTTTCAATAACTTCTTGGGCACCGTACCACAAGCTTAGCCCTCTGCAAACTTCCATAGAAGCCCAAAACAGGGCCTACAAAGACTACCGTCCTTTCAACAGGGCCCATGTGGGTGTTGATGTTACATGAATTATTCGCGAACATGTAGGGCTAAGGTAATGTGGACCCCCCACCCACTAATAATGACTATAAAGGATGATAAGGATTATATCAGGGCCCTCTTACCTTCCTATGAATTATACCGCTATTACAGGGTGAGGAGTCTTCCTAAAGTTAGGGGTGGATTTAGAGTTTAGGGGTTTAATTCAGAGTCGCCATGCTGTTCAACACCTTAAAGACACTCCCAACATCAGGGACCCTGCGTCGATCACAAAGATGTAAACTGTCCTTTCTGCTCCAAAGGGGCCCGACTGTTCTTGAAAATTTCGTATGATTCTAAACTGCAAGCACTTTGAGCCGTTTCTTATAAGTCCTCATATGATCCCGATGACGCCAGGCCGCCCTCCCCCCCCAACCTTCAAAATATATAGTGCCCATGACAATCAACCTCAGAATAACACCGAAACCTCCCGTGGCCCTCCTATTGTCGAAACATGCAAAATAGTTCCCTCCTCGTTCCAGAGACGAACAAGAATCCGTGCCAGGAAAGCCCAGAACCCTAAACTCTGCAACCGCCCGTCACCGTACACCCTACATCGTAAACCCTACCTGGACCTCAAGAGTAGATAAAATGATGGCCCAAACCAAAAGAGAATCAAAAAGGTCATTATTCTACAGGCTTTGGGGTCCAGGTACTACCTCAACCCTAAACCCTGCACCTTTATCCTAACATCTTGTGCAGCGCCTGAGCTTCGGAGGATTCACAAATCCTCTCAAAGTCACCTTGCTTATGGTCTAGGGTTCAGGGTTTAAGGATGAGGGAATCAATTTCCCCAAGGCGAGTTTCAGATGTAGTGCTTCGCGCGCCGGATTTGGCGGCTTTGGGTCTGTAGGGTGTTGGGTTTTGCTTAAGGCTAACTTAGACTTGGGCTTCAGGGTTGCGTGACATCATACCTGAAAGCAGGATTTCAAAAACAAGCCTCCTGCTTCACCACATTCTGCTGCTGGAGATCCCCCCACCAAAGCCCTTCGAATCTATGCCCCTAAGCCCTAACCCTAAACCTACTGAGCATTAGGGATTCCAGGATGTTAGTCCACTCCCGTAATTCCTAAACCCTCATAGTATCCTATAGCTTCATGTTGGCGGTTCCAACAAATGGGGGCATCCGGGAGATACAGGTGGTTATGAAGAGTGCGGGTGCCCTAAACCCTAAACCCTCAGCTCCATAAAAATACTTCCAAGGAATTCCCATGTGGTCCCTTTCTCGTGAGCACTGCAGAAACCCCTTGGAGGCCTGCTAAATTAGGACGTATATAGGAATAATTGAGAATCAAATGGAAACTACTACGTAGGGTTTAAGGATATTACCTTTCCATCCGCTCTTAAACCCCACATCTTGACACAGACAAACCCTAAATTGTGGACCTCTAGCCTCATGCTCCTCCAGACTCATATGGAAACACAAAAGCGCCCTGCAAGCACTTCTGTCTACTGACGGAGGACCACACCAGCTTCCTTCTTTGTTTGGGGGAGGGGGACCCCTAGAGGATCTTTTAGACCTCGAACCCCAAACTAAACCCTAAAGCCTATATGACTCCTTTCAGGAGCTCATATTAATACTGTTGATGGATGAAATCTTGCACCACCTAGGGGCCCTAAACTACTGTAATTTCTAGGACTTTAGGGACCGAGGGTGGTGCAAGATTTCCTCCATCAACAGTATGGAACCTTTGCCCGAGTCCCTTATACCTTCTCAACTTCAACCCGGTAAGCCTAACTCTCCTCTCTCCTACCTGGTATTCCCTGGTGCCTCTTACTAAGGAATTGAGGAAGGCATCCCCACAGACCCTACAGTAATCCCTGTAAACCTTAGGTTGGGCCCTTACCCACTAACAGTGCCCACAGGGGATAGTGACAATTATCTTAAGGTCCTTATGCACTCCTAGTAATTATACCACTACTACTGGGCAGGGGCCCAACCTCATGAAAACGTATGCAGCTCTTACTCGTCCTGTTCTATCCCAATAAATAAGCATTTAAGCCCTACAGGCCCGGTTCCTGGTTGTAATGGGTTCAGGGGTGGTAGGTAACATGATTCTGTAGAATGCACGGGCTTGAGCACAGCAATCTACTTAGAGGCAACTGGGCTTCTATTGAATCGTAAGCCTTAAGCCCTGAGCACTAGAAACCCGAAACTCCCACCCCAAAACCTAACGTTCGCCTTAAATCCTACATGCTGAAATCCCTAAACCCTAAACTTACATCGGATCTTCAGAAGCATAGGAACATTGCCGGCAGTCGAGGAAGGAGCTGGGACAGCAGCGACAGTCTGGACCTCACTGCTGGCTGTGCTTTTTCAGCTGGGTTGCTGTTAAGGAAACGAATTTAAGTCAGCATATTCTGGGTATATAGTACATAATAGGCTTTCCTTTTGATGGTAGCTTAAACTTCCCCATCCTACCACAGCAGCTTGCAAGAAGACTCTCCGCAGATGTTGGGCGGAAGTTGCACTTTTTAGGTCGACGCACGTGGATTTCTATTATGTTGTAACGTTCCTTGCGAGCAGGGAAGAAAGTCAGGCCACGCCAGCTCATTCACGGAATTAGGGTTCCCCACAGCTGTCTTGAATGATTCATGTGGCTCATAGCAGGTGAGAGCGGAAGAACCCCCCCAAAAATCTACACAGTATCTCGCATGCAATGACACCTCGAAGAAGAGGCCCACCCTTGTTGAAAATCCCGAACGAGCGATTTAAGGGAAGAACTTGGGGAGCTGATACCATGTAATTAGATGGGCGTCAGCCCCTCCAAGAACCAGGTGCTGAGGTTGCGTATCAGGACCAGGGATTTAGTGGTAGAACTCTCGGTCTTTGGGTCTTATCATGGGGCTGTTTAAGGTGAGATGCCCGAAACTAAACCCTAACCGCCCTAACCCTGAACCCTAAACCCTAAAAAAACCCTGAACCCTAAACCCTAAATAAACCCTGAACCCTAAACCCTGAACCCCTACACCCTACACCCTAAACCCCTAAACCCTAACCCCCTAAACCCTGAGCCCTAAACCCTGTGCCTTTCTTTTGCATGCAGCAGTTGGTGTCATTAGCTGGCTCGGTCTCGGTCACTAGAGAGCGAAGGGAGCCAAAAGCTGGTGCCCTTGACTGGGTTGCTGTTAAGGAACTTAAATTAAGTTACCATAATGGGTATACATAGGGATAATGGAAAAGAAAATGGAAACTACTATAATGGGGTTACATAGGGTTTAGGGTTTAGGGAATTAAGTTACCATAACGGGTATATATAGTAAATAAGAGGGTTTCCCCAATATAGTAACTTAATTTAAGTTCCTTAACCGCAACCCAGTTGATTGGGGCCATGGGCCGTAGATCTCTGATGCTAAATATTGGGTTTAGGGTTTAGGGTTTATATGGTTTATATGGTTTACATTCCTGGATATTAGGTCTAGGTTTTGATTTTGTTTTTAGGGTTTAGGGGTTCAGGCTTTAGGGTTTATATGTGCTTTATATGGTTTAGACGGTTTGGGGTTTATAGGGTTTAAGGTTTAGGGCTTGGTGATCTCGTGCTATGAGCTTCCATGCAGTTACTTGACGCATCGGAAAGTAAAAACAACAAAAAAACATCCCAGGATTAATGTGCCCTCATGAAATCCATGGAACATACTCATTTGGAAGTATAAAGGCCCGATGTGCGAGAGACATGTGCAGCATTAGCAGGATCGCAGGTGTCTCACATACTCTTTCAGGCTTGAGAGCTCGCTCTCCAAGTCCTGAATTCGTCTCTCCTGAGTCATAGGGTTTAGGGTCGAGGGTCATAGTCACGATTTAAGTAGATTTCAGGATTGTTTTATGTTTGACTGTCTGCCCGCTTCCACAAAATGCTTTCCCGACATTCGCACAACCATCAAGCGGGGAGTTGCAGGCCATGGAAACCGTTGAGCTAAAGGTTGAGGGTTTAGGGTTTAGGGTTTTAGTGCTTAGGGTTTGGGGTATAGGGTTTAGGGTTGTAGTGTTTAGGGTTATAGCGTTTAGGGTTTTAGTGTTTAGGGTTTTAGTGTTTAGGGTTTAGGGTGTAGTGTTTAGGGTTGTTAGCAGGAATGGAGGAATGGAGCGGGAATTCTCATTATGCTCTCCCCATGCCTTCACTCCCTACTAACCCTAAATCCTGAACCCGAAAACCCATAGTAGCTTAACTTCTTTGCTACTCACGGGTACCAACAAGCCAGTAAGCACAAGTCTTGAACTTGCATGATGTTTTAGCTGCCTAGGTAGGTAGACGAGGAAGCAATATGTGGGAGGTTGTCAGAATAGTGGTCCCTTTTTTCGGGTCTCCAGTCCAACGCCGCCTCTAATTGTTATAGTAACCGGTTTGTATGGTTTGAAACCCTAGTCAATGGCTAAGGGATTGACATAGCAATAGCTTTGGTGGTCCCTGTCTACAGCCAAGAAGCCACAAATAGTCCCAGTTTCCATGTCATGGCCAAATGCTTTTTCATCCGACTCGCCATAATTGAACCCTCAACGTTTTAGAGCCCTATCAAACTGTAACCCTAAAACCCCTACGCAACCGGATGGGCATACGTAGCGCGCAGGCCCACAGTTTAATTCATCATGATTGGAGTTTGCCTCCTTGGAGGCTTGGCATGTTCGTGGCTGACCAGCCCTTATTGATGAGTTCTCCCACGAGTCCAGCTGGGTAACGTGATTTCGTGAGGTTAAAAAAAGGAGATATGGGGTGTAACAAGGAGAAACCTGGAGAATCACATGCAAAATAGCATGGAACGTCAAATTAGAACTGGGATTATACAGGGATGTTATGTCTTGTTTGATGGCTGAACCGCGTAGGGCCATATCCTTCCTAATCATCTTATTCTATAACTCAGGTGATATTTGGAGCGACGAGGTATAAGGGCTACGGAGCTTTCAAAAAAAGGCCAGGTCCTCTGTATAATACGGACTACACGAAAATGGGACCCCAAACGGACCATCATTCAGAACAACCCACATTTGCCTGTTTCTACCTGCTTTACGTAAGGGGGCTGTGCGTCGCTGAGCGGCAGTTGATGGGTTGAATCTGGATTTTGGTGCTATACCGAGGACTGTCTATGGAGTTCAGGGTTTAGGGCATGGACACAGTGCTGAATGACCCTGGGCCCTGGGTGTGCTGCGAAATCAGAATTTCGTCCTAGGTGATACAAGACGGTCCATCGAAAGTCCGGCGACGTAGCTTTGAACCCGCAAAGCAGATAGTCTTCACCAAGCATGCAAGCAACAAATACACATGCAGCCCCATGCATGCTTAAGACGAGAAGCCCTTGCCATGAATTTTCACATTCGGCACTTCAACCTGGAATGGCTATCACCTGCCCCAGAAAACATGTCCCAAGATAAGATATGCCCTTCCAGGGCCTAAAGCCGAGTCAAAAGCAGCTTCAATCTTAAGCCTCAATCACTGCAGCCCAGTCTCCGACATAACGTCCAGACGCTCCCTCTTCTCGCTTCTGGTCAGCGGATACTCACACGCCTTGACCTGGCGCGTATGTGTAATGCTTATAGAGATACATATAAAAATGTCTCTGTACTTATTAGAATTATTCTTATGATTATCATTTTTATCTATTACTATTCGATATTCGTATCCTGTGTATTCTAACCCTGGCGATTCACGATGTGTCAAGAAGCTCTTGCTAGCTGCACGGAGATGTGAGCGGAGCCGGCAGGTTTCGGTTGAGTCTGAACCATAACCCGAAACCCAATCACCTTTTGTATCCTTCTGGCTCGTAGTAGGGAATAAGCTCAGTATAATCCCAAAATCTAATCCCTATATAACACATTCCCATATTCCCTACTAAGGACCAGTAAGATACTCAATACGAACTGCCCAGTAAAGTTTGTCACAGTTCTGTCTACTGGACCCAAAACCCCAAACCGTGGCTCTGTCGCGGACCATCAAGCTGGAAAAAGGCAAGCACACTCAACTCAGAAGGACGATTGTTGGGCTCCTTCTGATGCTTAGCTAAAGCATTAACCTCGAAAGGCCTGAAACCCAAACCCTTCCACCCCCTCAAAAAAGGTAAGCAACTTCTTGTGCAAAATGTGAAACAGTGGGCCGCTTTTCGGGGTCCCCATAATACACGTGGTACACTAATGTACACTCCAGAGACCCTGTCCCCCTCCCGACCGGAAGGGCGCGATCACGCTGGCAGAGAATCGTCGACTCGAAATGTGCCATCACTCCAGCAAGACAAACTGCTGCCCTTGATCTTGAGTTCTTTATTGTGGGTGGTTGATGAAAGTCATGGAAAGGTTCTGCCCTTGATCTTGAGTTTCGTGTGGGTGGTTGATGAAAGTCAGGGAAAGGGTTCTTAAGTTGAGAGGGATGTTTGTGCTGGACGTCCTTCTCGGGGGCGTGGCAGCTAGCTGAGCAGGGGATGATGACTTTGAAAGACAGCCTTTCACTCCCCACCACAAAAACAGCGGAAAACATCTGCCAGTGAAGGTTTCAAATGCATTGCGCCAGTAAAAACTTTTTGGCTGTCACTGCACTGCAGCCAACTACGACTTGTGCGTGAAATGTTGCCTTGAACTTGGCAGGTCCCACAGATCTTCCCATCCTTCTACCTATTCGGAGGTTGCCCTAAATTAGGGGTACCATTTTGCGGGTCCCAGAAACAAGGATTATAGTATCTTGGGGTCCATATTGGGGTCCCCCTATCATGGCAAACTACAGCTTTGGCACATGATGATAGCTTGGACAACAGACCCTAAACCCTAAAGCCAGAGCTTATATGGTGTAGGGTTTAGGGTTTATATGGTTTAGGGTTTAGTGTTTACAGGGTTTAGGGTTTTGACGTTGCCGACAGATGCTGCGACCACATATTCCAGGTCTTCCTTGAACCATTGAACCCATGTGGGCTGCAGAAATCATGGCCGCTTTTTGCGGTCATAAGTTATCAATGCCCTAAGGTTCCGAAGAGCCTAAATTCAGTACTATGGCTAGACTTGATAGAGCCTATGGAGTAGGTGTAACTTACAGACTGCCATAATATCATAGCCTCGTAGACCCTCAAACCTTAAAACCTAAACCCTAAAACCTAAATCCTAAGCCCCAAAGGCTAAACCCTAAGCCCCAAACCCTACACCCTAAGCCCCAAACCCAACACCCTAAACCCAAAACCCTCAACGCTAAACCCTCAAGCCTAAGCTCTAGGCCTTAGGCCAGGAGACACGATCTTCCGCAAGGCCCCTTCGCGCCGGGTGTTGGCTGCTTTGGCGCGACGCTTCGCCGAACGGCTTGCGCCTGACTCCACAAAAGGATTTAGGGTTGAGGATTTAGGCTTTGAGATTTAGGCTTTAATGTTTTCAGGGTCTAGGAGGCTATGACGGTATAGCGGTCCATGGGGTTTATAGGGCTTAGGATGCAGCTTTTTGTCTTGGGGGGTTAAGGGTTGAGAATTTAGGGCTTAAGTACGGCTTAGGGCTTGGGGTTAGGATTTACAGAAGACGGCTTGCTTGAAGTTTCATGGGTGGCCATAAGTAGGGCTACAGACGCTCAATTTGGGTTGTGAGTGTAGCTATCCTAACTATGTTATAACCGACAAAGAACAACCTATGAACCTCGAAGAAGGGTTTAAAGCGTGGGGTGTGGTGCCTGGGGTTGAGGGTTAGGGTTTAGGGTGAGAAGTTTGGGGCTTGACCTTTGGGCTTCGAGTTCATGTAGGGCTTGGTTTCTGGACTTGGGGCAACGCATGTTGCAGCCTATGCAGGTCTCCATAGAGGCATTGCAGATACTTTCTAGGATTGCTAGAGGATCTGTTGCTGCTTGGTTGTGCAGTGTACCACGAAAGAATGTAGAGGTTCAGGGCCATGGAGCCTGAACCTGAAATCGCCGCTCAGGGTGCAGGATTTAGGGTTGGAGGGTTTAATGGTTACATGAGGTTCATAGCTGGATCCTAATGCCAGCTATTCAGGTTTCTATATGGGTTGTTCCCACAATTATGGGCCGCTTTTGATTATAGATTGTATTAGGCACATAGTATCTAGGGGTACACAAATGGGACCCTAATTCTGGGAACCAACCCTAGACCCTAAGCCCCAAAAAACTAGCTTCCATTTTCTTTTCCATTATCCCCAAATGACCCTTATATACCCCCTATATAACCCCTATAGTACTTTAGGGAACCTTAATCCCCAAATGGCCCCTATATACCCCCTAGATAACCCCTATATTAAACCCCGAAACCCCAAATAACCCCTATATACCCCCTAGATAACCCCTACATTAAACCCCTAAACCCCACATGACCCCTATATAACCCCTAGATAACCCCTATATTAAACCCTAAACCCTAAACCGTGTATATATATATATATACCCCCTATATAACCCGGGAACTATCCCCATGTTAGGCTTTGACCCCTCAGTTGAAGCCAGGGCTCTGGAAGGGCTTTCTGCACCAAGAGGTACGGCTCCTCACACCATGAAGTCTGACAGCAACAAGGGTCTATAGGGCCATAGAGGCCTCAAGGTTATATAAGGGCTATACAGCGTTCTATAGGGCCATAGAGGTCTTATGTAGGGTTATAAAAGTTCACATGCACCCTAAAACCTTAATCTCTACAGGCTCATCGAGGGTTTTATGGGTTTAGACAAGGTTTCGGGACCTCAGAAAAAGCCACGAGGTTAAGGCCTTGGGGTCATGAGGGTAATTATATGGGTTGGCGCAGGACTTGTGCAGTGTTCACTCCTAACCCTATAAATGACCCTATACAATCCTACATAATGCTATATAAGCCTATCTAAACCCTCAACCCCCAACCCCTAAACCCTAAACCCTATATGCGGCTCCTTGCGTCATGACTTCTGCTACCCGTAATGACCCTATACAATCCTACATAACCCTATATCAGACTATCTAAACCTCAACCCTATAGTCCCCCTCAAGTAGATAGAATATGGGGTTATATCGGGATCTTATTTCAATATGCCCAAAGCCCTATTCTATCTACTTAAGGGGGACTGTAAACCCTAGATCCTAATTCCTAAATCCCTAAACCCTAATCCATAAACCCTAATCCCTAAACCCTAAATGCGGCTCCTTGCGTCATGACCTCTGCTACCCATATGCAGAACTTCTCTTGGTCGATCATCTCGGAGCCATCAGTGCTCAACGATCGGATCATGTCATCGATCTCCGCCTATCCCAGAGGGCCCATGTACCCAACAAAATAGGCCCCTTTTAGGGTCCGTGGAACCCAATATTTAGGTACTTGGGATTTGGGCAATAGTAATTACAGTACAGGTTTGGGGTAAGCATATGAGTATCAGGCACTTGGACCGGGAGAGAGCTTTAGGGATATATATCTATATATATATACACACATAAAACACAGTTTAAGGTTGAGGGATATATGTGTGTGTATATATGTATATATACATATATATATATAGAGGGATTACAGGACTATGCAGGAGGTCATATAGGGATCATGTAGGGGCTTTGTAAGGATTATGTAAGGATTACAGAAGGGTCCGAATTCCGAAGCAGTAGGGCTTTTTGGGTACAAATGACCCTTCAGAATATTGTATTGGGATCTAACACTCTTTGATTTCGGGGTTGGGGTAGGTAGATCACAGAAAACCATTGGTTTCTGCACCATGTCATTATAAGAGAGTAGAGGATGGTACCTGGTTATAGGTTGGGCGTTGCGCTACATAGCTGTCGGCGCCTCACGGATCAAGCCCCGTAGGGAGAAGAAATTCCGCAAGTCCTTCTTTGACATGCGACCGTCGCCATTCACATCGAAGTACCTGTCCGTAGGTCAAGACTGCAGATTTTCAACCTTTCGGCATTTAGGCGTTCAGAGATTCGAGGTGCTGCACGGTTTCGGGATTTGGGGGGGCAAGAGCCAACAAACTACCATATAGATCATTCACTGAGTCAGACCGGAAGTCCAGGTAATGTCTGGGTTCTGGTCTGCTGGAAGGGCTTTGCAGGTCCCCAGGCCTCGGGTTTTTCTGGAAATTCCACACAATTTTCAGAATCCGCTGTCATCATGCGTACTATAGAGTAGGTACCCACTACTTAAGAACCAGAATTGGACGGGAGTTTCTGTAAGTTCCCCCTTTAAATGTCTGCAACATCCTCAAGCAGCTCATGGAAACATACAAGAAGCCTAAGGACGAGGCTATGACCTTCCTCAGGAATCTTTGACACAACTCTGACATGGTACTTTCCCTAAATAGGGGACCCTCATATAGACCCAAATATACTATAATCCTTTTTATTGGGACCCCCAAAATTGTACCCTAATTTTGGGAACCCCCTATGTCAGTGGAGGTTTCGTGTTATAGCTTCGCGGCTTTTAGGTTTAAGGGCTCAGCGTAGCTTGCGGAGACAATGGCTTGACAACCCTGTAAATCTCTCTACCATTCTCTACCCAATACCCATGCAAGCTATAGTCTAAACTCCTTCAAGGGTTTATATAGGGGGTTATACAGGGGAGAACTCTAGGGCTTATTCAAGGGGATGCTAGAAATTTTCACGCTAGCCCTTACTTTTAGCAACCATAGCAGGTATAGACTACAGAACCACAATAAACCCATGTCCATTCACGTCGGACGCACGCATGGTTTGGGAGCTTCCCAAAAAAAACGCGGGCCCTTAGCGACCGTAGAGACATATAGGGATTATGAGGGGCTTGTAGGGGGTACCTATTATGCATTCTGCCCCCCTTTTTTGCTTCCCTGGAGACAAATAGGGATGATGACGGGATTGTAGGGGTAGCTATTAAGCATTATAACCCCCATGTTTGAGCTTCTGTATGGCCTGAAGGCATGCGCGACGTCGCTGACAGATAGGTTTCTGGTCATCCATGAGAACTCCTGGGTTGCTGTTAAGGAACCTAAATTAAGTTACCATAATGGGGGGACATAGGAATTAACATGGTTTCCCCAATATAGTAACTTAGACTAAATTCCTTAAAGCCCTATATGCCTGCAGTTTCCATGTCATTTTCCATGTTCTTTTCCATTTGGTTAGTCATTATGCGCGGATACTATCCCTAAACTTTTAAGCCTAAATCCTTAACCCTAAACCAAACCCCTAAACATCCCCAAACCCTGAACCTTAAACCCATTATCGTAGCTTAAGTTCCTAAACAGCCTGTATATCCCTATATACCCTATACAATGACCCTCCCCTATACACCCTTACTATAGTAACTGAAACTCTGAGTTCCTAAACCCTAAGCCTTGCATATACCCTATAGACCCATTACGGCAACTTAAGCCCTAAACCCTAAACCCTAAATCCCTAAACCCCAAAATCCTAAACCCTAAATCCCTATATAGACCCCAAAACCCTAAATCGCTAGCTCCTAAACAGAAACCCAGACTCTTGGAGATCGACACGGCCATTTCCATCCAGATCCAAGGACTCAAACCTCGGGCTTAGGGTTTTTGGGGTTTAGGGTTTTGGGGGGTTTAGGGTTTTAGGGTTTAAGGTGTTTGGGGTTGAGGGTTCAAGGTTTTGTGGTTTTAGTTTTTTGTGTGTATGTGTGAGAGTTTGGGGTTTAGGGTGTTTGGGGTTTAGGGTTTAGCTGTTTTTTTTTGACTGGACCTTTAGGGGTTGAGGGTTTAGGGTTTTTGGGGGTTTAAGGTTTTAGGGCTTAGGGTTTTGGGGGTTTAAGGTTTACGGTTGAGGTTTTGGGGTCTTGGGGCTTGGGGTTCAAGGCGAAGGGCTGAAACTTGGGGCGTCTAAACATTGGGAGTCTCTTGCGGCGGGCCTCCATAATACGGAGCCTAGTATTTTTGGGCTCTTCATTGGGGGCCCGCTGGTCATGGAAACCACTTTCTAGAGCTGAAACGACAGTGAAGGGTGGATATCTTTAGTAACCCTCTGCTTAGAATTCCTACAAATGTCCTATTTCTAACTGAAGTTCACGGGTGGCAACCACCTGTAACCGCAAAGAGTACAGCTGAGTCGCCTTAACCTGCGGATTTAATGTAGGCATGACCCAGTAATCCCTTATATAACCCTAAACCCAACCATGGGCTTACGGGTAGGGCGTGGGGTTTGCCGGGTGTAGGGTTGCGGCCTCAGAAGCCTGCGCGGATAGCTATAGGCGCAGGGTCTACAAAGAAGATAATGGTGATTCATTCCCTTGGGCTCCAAAGTGGGGTTTAGGGTCTCAGGGTTTGGGGTCTAGGGTTTAGGGTTTAAGGGTTTAACGGTTTTAGGGTTTAAGGGTTCAAGGGTCTAAGGGTTTAACAGCTTTAGGGTTTAGAGCTTAGGGTATCCAAACCCAAGGGTTACAAACTAGGATGTTGGGGTGCAGGGCATGAGGGTGTTCGTTAGAGATTCGCTTACTCCCTACTAACCTTAAACCCTAAACCCTAAGAACCCAGAACCCAGAACCCTAAACCCCTAAACCCTAGACTCAGACCCTAAATCCCTAAACCCTAAACCCTAAATCCCTAAACCCTACATCCCCAAACCCTAAACCCTAAGAACCAGTAAGTTTAGGATCTCCAGGCCCTGATCTGGTCCAGCTCTGCATCGGGGTGGGGGGCTTTGCTTTTGATTGCCTCCATCCCTGCAACCCCTAATGGGTTCTCCAGGGCTTAGGGTTTAGGGTTCAGGGCTTAGTGTTGCAACAAGCCTCTACGTGTGGATTTCCGTGTCTTGAAATTTAGGCCCCCTTGTGACACAAGGCCCTTGTGTACTCTCCACCAAGACGCCAAAATGGGAACATTGAATTTCGGAAGCCCTACCCTGATGAGAAAAGACATCTCGCAACACTTCCAATACATGCTTCGCTCAGCGTGAGCCTACTCCTTTGAAGTCTAAAGCAAAAAAGAACGTCAATCCTCTGGCGTACCCTGCCACAACAAGGAGTTATCATGAGTTCTCCAGAGTTTCCTATGGCATGAACATGAAAAATATGAACATGGTCCATATGTCTCCAAGAAACAAGCTCTGCGCGCTGTCACGGTCCACAAGCCCTACCAAGGAGGTGGTGAACTCATCTGCGCTAATCCTAGGAGCGCCAAAATCTGTCTTTAGGGTTTGGAGTGCTTAGGGTTGAGGGTTAAACGGATTACCTGAACCCCAAAAGTATGCAGAATAGTGGGCTCTTGGGCTGTGTTTAGGGGTTTTGGGCTATCATTTTACATACTCTTGGGGTCCGGGTAGGACATACTTATTGAGGCCGTGTTTAAAGATTCTCAAGCCGAAGGCCCAAGGCCTAAATCTCCAACTGCAAAGCGACATACTGGTGCTGAAGGGGGAACGGGAAAGCGAATAGAGGTGTTCAATGAGGGATACATATGAAGGGATTCTAAGCCGACACCCCCGACCCTCTCCCCCTGAAGCACCAGTAGGATAGAAGGAAGAACAACCTGCCAGCACACGTACTAGATTCGCACCATCACCATCCAAGTCCAAAGTTTGGAACGCGACCTCTGCGGCAGTTTCCATGGCCCTCTGTACAGGATCAGGACAAGCCCGGAATGGCTGCAGAACAGGAGAATACCAAATGTTTAGGGTTTAGGGCTATAGTCTATGGTTTTTGAGAGATGAAAGCCTCTCTTTAAGGCCAATATCGCATGGACCGCCTGATATAGGAACGAGGGCCTCCACTACGAGAATTATCATGCTCTGCGTGGAGAAGACATTCCCTGAGAAGGTCATGCTGATTAAGGATTAGGACCTACTACAAATCCAGACATTGGCCCAACAGTAAACAGCAGGTGCAGCATGGAGTAGAAAACGGAATGTTCAAGAAAAGGAGCTCATTACTCTACATAATTGGATTTATCAAGGAGTTATGGGAGTCCGGATGGTTGGGAACCATGAGCTCTAAACCCTAAGTGCCAACACCCCTACCCAAATTGAGGCAATTCTTTGACCTCGTCTTCCTCCTTGCTTACCTGCACAATGAAACTTGCCTCTTGGCAGGGAAGGTGCTGGTGTTCATTGTGCATGAAGATTAGGGTTTAGGGTTTAGGGTATCCTGAAGATTCTAGAGGCAGTGTTACAGGGATTCATGACTGCATTCTCCTAGGAAGGTCACAAACTTTCAGCCTTCAATCCTGCGTGCAGACACACGCAATCTATAACTTCGAAATGCTACACACAATTGCCCTTCCAAACCCTATACCCTGCACCCTAAATCGTAAACCCTAGAACTCTGAAACCTCATTTTTCTAACCTGGCAGGTGTAGGGCTTAGCATTTATAGTTTACGGCTTAAGGTTCAGGTTTCAGGGGTGAAGCCCAACTAATTAACCTACAGCTTGGAAGTAATAAGTAATGGACCTAAAATGAATGTTACAACCCATCAAACTGTATAGTCTCCCATAAGTAGATAGAATATGGGGTATGTGGGGATCTTATTATAATATACCCAAAGCCATATTCTATCTAATTAAAGGGAGCTATAAGTACTTGGGGGGTAGCGAGTTGAAGTTGCGACATCCTGCAGCTCCACCATCTGAACCACCAAGCTCGCACTCTGAATCCTACTCCCCTACACCTGATAATAACCACCCCCCTCATAGTAATAAACTGAATATGGTGCAGGCTATTTAGGAATATAGATATACATATTTGAGGGAAGATCTAGTATTAGAGGGCTTGGGGGGGTGATTATTAGGCGGAGGGGATTACTCCGCCCAATGTCTGAGCACACATCCTAAATCCTGGTTCCCATTGGGGTAATATGAGGGTTATCTCGGTATTTGTATTGGGCTAATGGAAACAAAATGCAAACCACTATTTAGGGTTATATTGGGGTTATATTGGGATAATGGAAAACAGAATGGAAACTACTATTTAGGGTTTAGGGTTTAAGGTTCTAGGTCTACCAACGATCAAATGCCGGACACGGGACGTCTGACACTCGTCGCGTTGTAGCGCTGCATGCATTCAATGGAGCGCCTCTGGTAGCGTAAGGTCCGCTTGGAGGGTCATGGGCACTCATAAGTATGGAACGGTATACAATACATGTGAGTCATAAGCATGGCCTTGCTTAATTACATTGGCTCTCATAAGTCTCGCTGGTAGGTTCCCAGTAGTACAGTAGACCTTGAATCCTTTCAGAGCCCGTCACATGTATGTATTCCTTGGAATTCCAAATTCCATCGTCATTCTGTCTGGCAACTAGCATATCCTGACTAATTCCCTGATGCTTCAAAACCGCTTATCACGTTTTGAGCTCCTGTAGGTATGGTGCAGTTTCGGGGCGTTTCTCGGTGGTTGAACCAAGAAACCAAAAAAAGGTTGTATTTATCATTCGAATACTCTAGCCAAATTCAGGCACTAATGTTGTTCCAAGCTAGGGACTAGAGCCCCCTCCTCAATATTACTCAAGCGGGAGCCGAGGCGCAAAATCTGCGTGAGGGCAGACATACCATTTTCTGGAGCTGCTGTGGTGGAGGGACTTGCCTCGAGTCCTCTTCACAAGGCTGCGGTGAGGTGCGGCCGGGGTGCATCCTTCATTTGGGGATGTCTTAAAACAGGGGTGGTGCAAGCAACGCTAGGGAAGGTCAGGGAGTGTTAGGGATAGGTGGGAGTACAAAGGGCTAAATAAGCTCCCTCTTGCGTTTTATTTCGGATTTATTTTGCGCAGCCTATGCATCAACATGCTTGTGTGGTGGAGCCGCGGAAGTGGAAGGTAGAGGACCTGTTTGAGGTTTGGCTCATTATGCTCGCCGTGTGCAGTCTTTGTCACAGTGAACTTAGACACCATCTCCTCAACTGCCCACCCAGAATATAACCCCTATAATCCCTGTAGTTTCCATTTGATTTTCCATTATTCCTCTATGTATATATATATATGTAATATGTATATGTAACCCCAATTAATATACAACACTAGTTTCCACTTAGTTTAGAGGACAAAGTTTCGTAGACCACGAGGATCCTAGGTGGGTCGGAGAAGTTTACTGCAAAATAGGCCACATGTAATTTGCAAAGAGCACCATGGCCTTGCATGTCAGAATGCACAGACTTGGGGTTGAGAGTTTGAGTTTGGGGTTTCGGGTTTGGGGTTCAGGGTTCTACCCTGAGGCATTAAGCCCCAAACCATCCTGACACATGCAGCTTTGCCTCTTTTGTCGGCAGGGATGCCTAAGATAGTGATTCTGGCAGGACAGAAAAAGTTTCCCCGGTGCCTACCTCAAGCTGGCCCCATCCTGAATAACATGTCGCACAAAATCCTGCCCTAAACCCTAAACTCTGCACGCTGAACCCTAAACCTTGAACCTACTACATGTAACCTATAATCTAAACACCTCGTTTCCCCCTTAATGCCCTATAGTACTCCCCTATATAATCCCCTATATAACCCCCTTTCAGGAGTTTAGACCCTAAACCCCGACCCCTAAATCCTAAACCCTGTATAATCTCCTATATGACCACCTTTAAGGAGCTTAAGCTTTCTAAACTACAGCTCATGTAACCTATAGAGGGAAACATGGAAGCCGGAAGAAAAGAAGGCTCGAAGTTTCCAACCACTATTTTGGAATACTGGAGAAACCTTTAAAGAGGTTGTATAGGCGTTATATACTTCTTCTTCATAATGGTTATATTGAGATAATGAAAAAGAAAATGGAAACTATTTAGGGTTTAGGGTTATGGAAAAGGAACTGGACCATGAAATGAGCATTGAGATGATACAAGGACTCGGGGCGTAGCGGGTTTCAGCTTGGCAGGACAAGTCTACCGGTGGTGGCACTGGACAAGGCAAATCCGCAAACCCTCAACGGCAAAGAACAAGCCATAACCTAGTAACATCCCCCAGTCTCTAACAATTTTCATCCTACGCAATATCAAAAGCCCCAACCCCCAGCCCTGTTATGGGGAATATGTCGTTGGGGGGTGGCCAGTGTTTCACATGTAACACTAGAGTTTCGGCCTTTACCTACTCAATGCTAAAGTCCTGCGGGTGCGATGATCTCCCGAATCTTCAGAGCTTCCACGAGTTCCTTCCAGGGGCGGATTAAGGTTTTGGGTTTAGGATTTCGGGTTGCTCTCAAGGAGCGGTCTTTGCTTTGTGTCCGTATTTTGATAAGTTACCCAAGGGCTCCAATGTAGTTCCTTTTTGGGTTTGTTATGTTTTCTTGGTAAGGGATTATAATAGACTACCCAAAAAGGAACTACATAGGAGTGTCTAGGTAGCTTACGTCCTCAGAAGCGACCCGGAATGCAGGATGCCAATTTTCTAAAAGCGTGCAAGCAAGCCCATCTGCCTTGGAAGCCTCCCAAAAAAACAAGGTTTAAGGGTTTAGGGGGAGTTCTTATTGATATTAAACAAGAACTTAACCCTAAACCCTACTCTCTTTTCAAGAGAGATCTCCAGGTCAAGGAAGGGTTGAGCTTCTTCTTATCCGTTTAGGGATCCTAAACCCTACGCCCTAAACCCCTAAACCCTAAGCTCTAAAGCCCTAAACCCTAAGCCCTAAACCCCTAAACCCTAAGCCCCAAAGCCCAAAGTTAGGGATTGAGGGATGCTCAAGGGGGTGGCAAGGTTTGTGCTGTCGGGTCACGATTTTTGCCAGTTTTGGGTCCAGGTATAATATGTTACAATCCCTTACCAAAAAAGCAAAACCCTAAATCCTGACACCTTGAACCCTAAACCCCTAAACTACTAAAGCTTACCCAGAGGTGTGAACCCTGAACCTTCCCTAAATCCCAAAGCCTAAACCCTAAATCCCAAACTCCTTATTGCAAGGCCTAACCCCTAAACCTTAAACCCCACACCCTAAACCCCAAATCTCTAAATCCCGAAACCCTAAACCCTAAATCCCAAACCCTAAACATTAAACCCTAAACCCTAGATCCCTAAACTCTAAACCCTAAACCCTAAATCCCTTATTGCAAGCCCACCTTCGCCTCGGGACCTAGCGCTGCTAGGGCAGCGGTGGGATCTCTGCGGCCTCCGACACCACATAAGCCCATTCAGGACCCTAAGGATATATTTGTTAAAAGTTTAAGCTTTAGGGTTTAGGGTTTAGGCTTTAAGGCTCAGGATGTAGGAGTGCGTTTTTGTTGTTTGTTCTGTTTTTTTTTTGGCGCCTCTTAACTTAACAAAATTGGGGGTTAGGGTTTAGGATTCTGATGGATAATAGGGGTTCCTTAGTAGGTATTATGTCGGGGTTCTATAGGGCTTCTTAACACGGGCACTCTTTGGGATTGAGATTTGTGAAAATTCTGATGGATTATGGGGGTCCTTAGCAAGGAGTATGTAGAACTCATAGAGGTCTCTCAAGCATTTACGGTTTAGGGTTTAGGCTCATATCGGGATTGTGAGGGGCTCTGGATTATAAATGGTTAAGAAGAAATACGCAAGCAAATAAATGGGGATGATGCAAGGCATCTAACTCAAATGTTTAGGGTTTAGGTTTATGTCGGGATTGCGAGGGGCTCTCAGGGTTATAAAGGGTTGAGGGGAAGAAATGCATAAGTAACTGAATGGGTATAATGCAGGCATGTAAAAAGAGGCTCTAAGCTTGGGTTTCATTACGGGTTTCCGTAGGGATCCAAGTATACAAATGATACCTACATTGGGCCCAAAGTCTGTAAATATTACCGATAGTGGGCTATTTGGATCCCTAGGGTTGTGTAGGGGCTTAGAAGGATGTATACGGCATACACAGATATATAGAGACTTCAGGCCGCTAGACTGATGGATTTCTGACGAAGAGCCCCCGTCATAGTCCCCGTCCTGCCATACTGTTGATACTAAACATCCTGCATGACCTTGCTGTACCAAAATACCATAATTCCCAAGGGGTAAGGCACTTGGGGTCATGCATCATTTTTAGTATCCAGCGTAGTAGGCACTGAAACAGGGATCCTCCTATGTGGGTCGTTCGAGAAGTTGGGTTGGGATCATGCCCCACTCTGTTCTTGATTCACTGAGGTTTAAGGTTTAGGGTTGAGGGTCTAGGGTTTTTGCCAGAAGTATCACGTTGACCCATAGAAGCCTCTGAAATCTCGATGCATAACCGCTTAGACCCCAAGCGCTGAATCCACTTAAGCTCCTACACCCCATAGCCATCCCCAATATGCGCGCATCCCAAACCCTAACACCTCGACTCCTAAACCCTAAATCCCAAAAACCTTATACTGTTGATGGAGGAAATCTTGCACCACCTTAGGTCCTTAAAGTCCTAGGAATTACAGTAGTTTAGGGCCCCTAGGTGGTGCAAGATTTCATCCATCAACAGTAGCTCAAAGCTCGCAAGTCTTCGAGCGAAGTCCGGGGCCTACTGCAGCAATGACGCCCTTCACCTCATCTGTCAAGACGAGATCCTGCGGAGCTTGCTTTGCAAGGTTGACGGCCTTACCGTTAAAACGGGCATATAGGTTCATATAGGGGTAACGCGGGGGTATATGTAGGGTTTAGGGGTTAGGGCTTCTCAAAATGAGGGTTTGAGGAACAAGGGGCTTTGGGGCTTACGGGCTTGGGAAAGAGGAGGCTCAAGCCATTGGACTGCGGATTTGAGGGTTTAAAGTTTAAGGCCTGAGGGCCTCCCAGACCTCCCCAGAACCCATATTAGTGTGATTAGCGGCAATTAACAAAGGCATGTTACGTACCTCAACCCCTGAAATCTGAAACAGGGGTTCTGCCATGATTTGAGACATCGCCTCACGCAATGCAACTCAGCACTACAGGATCCGCAACTCCGCAAAGATGGCCGCCTTGAAAGGGGCGGCCCATGCGAGCAGCGCGGCCGCTTGTGCTGCTTCGCGTGTTCGTGCGATCCTTTGCAGAACGTCTGAGGTCAGCAAGCCGACCCTCCGCAGCTTGCCCCACGCGCGCTTGCGGCGCCCCGCAGCAAGTTTCACTGGCCCTGCGCACTTTGCGCCATTTCTCGGTGCATGCTGGCGGTGATCCAGCACGACGGAAAGTGAGCGACGCAATGCTCACAGTGACGGTGATCAGTCTGACAAGAACGGAATTCGAGGGTCCCTTTGCCTTTGGCTCCTCAGGCTCCTCGGGAGCCTGACCAGGGTCTGTAACGTCCGCTGCAACGAGCAGGAACAGACGTGCAGCATTACTTGGGGCCATTGCGTAGTGCAACGCCACAAACAAGAAGTGTTGCTCTTCAAATCTTCAATCTTCCAATTTGATGTCTTACGCTCTTTGCAGTGATGCCCCCCAGGCTTGGGTTGTCCTTTGAGAAAACCCGTCTTCATCAACAAATCCGCAACTTCTGACAAAGAAAAAGACAGAATGTTAAGTCAACTTGGTTCTTCCTGCAACCGGAACTCATGCTCTTCTGCATTCAGCACTTGTCTGGTCTTGGCGTGTATATAATGCTCTAGTGGAAGGATCCTCGAACTGAAGGTGTCTAGGCTACAGACGGTGGGTCCGCCCTATAATGACATGAAAGTCATACCTCTGGTTATAAGGTCCTTACCATAGGGTTGGGGGTACTGCTCGCTTTTTGGGCCCCCGTCCCATATCTCTGTACCTGCAGAAGATTTGTCCAAAGAGGCTCTTTCCCTCACGATGCGAATTGCAAATGGCGTCGTGTTGGGTACCTAGTAAAGATTCGCTAGTGACCATATCGAATCTGGAACTCCACAAACCATCCACATCCAGCACTAGACTCTAGACCCTAAACCCAAATCTTTGAACCCTAAATCCTAAACTCAGACCCTAAGCCCAAATCCCTAAACCATGACCCGCCCCATATCCGTAGACCCTACAGACCCTACACCTAGATGCTCATACCCCAAACCTTCAAATGCCTAAGCCCTAAACGACTCCCTGTACCCTAGCTCCCACAAACTTGAATCCCTTCAACCGGTGGGGAATCTTCCCCTTAGACACTCAAAAGTAAGCAAAAACAATGGCCCAAAACCCCTAAACATGATCCAAAAGACCATTATTCTACATAACCCTAAACCCTGAACCCTAAACCCTGAACACTAAACCCTAAACCCTGAACCCTAAACCCCTACATGCTTTGGGGTTCAGGCTTCTCACACTTCCCAGCGCTTGTCCTCTGGCTGCTCTGGTGCGGAAACAAGAATCTCCACCGGAGCCCTGGGACGACAGGGTTCAACCGGTTTAAGAAATCTGTCCCGTGTAGGTATAAAAGGCTATGGTGTGCCCATAGATACAGCATACATTTATGTGGAATATATATATATATATGTGTGTGTGTATGCATCTACTGTATATATATATATATATGGTCACAGTACATGTATGTTGTGTTCACATATATATATATACACTGCATATGTATATGCGTGTATATATATATGGGTGAAAGATTGAGCCCCCAAACCCTAAATCTTACTGATGTTGAAGTAGGGGTGCGGGATGGGAATACAAGCGCTCAGGGACTAGATCAGGATTTTAATAGGGATCCTCTTCCCCACACATCCTCAAGCACCAGGACCCTTAGCCCTAAAATCCGAAATCCTAAACCCTAAAACCCTAAACCCTAAACCCTAAACCCTAAGCCCTAACCCTAAACCCTATAACCCTAAACCCTAACCCTAAACCCTAACCCTATAACCCTAAACCCTAACCCTTCGTAGAAACACCTGCCGAGGCACAGGATGCCCATAGGAAAGCGATCCTTCACCCGCTTTCGGGTTTAGGGTTTAGGGTTATAGGGTTTAGGGTTAGGGTTTAGGGTTATAGGATTTAGGGTTAGGGTTTAGGGTTTTTGGGTAACCCAATCTAGTTTAGGGTTTAGGGTTTACAGGAGATGTATTGGGATAATGGAAAAGAAAATGGAAACTATAATAATGGGGTTATATAGGGCTAAGGGTTTAGGATTTGTTTTGGTAACCCGACCCCCCAAAATTAGGATCCAAGCAGAGTGATAACATGGCACTTCTGGAGTCCTGATGGTGGGGGTTGGGGTTACCAAAGTCCACTTATCAATGGGTGTAGGAACCAGGGTATTCCTTGAAGTCTTTAGTCTAGCGACTTTCGACTTAAGAAGGAGCGGGAAGCGTAACTTTGGAGGCTATAGTACCCTAACGCTACTGGGTCCAGGTACCCAAATAGTAAAGCTTTAGGTATCTAAGCCATTCAGATTACTATTCATGGCAACCCAACCTATACTGATCTTACGTAGGGTAGGCTTTGAGACGCTAATTTTGGGACCTAGACTTCTGTTTGGGTATCTGGGACCCTTCTGGTATAGTGCCCTCAGAGACCCTGAGCTGAGGACATACAGTGCCTGACACAACGGCTTAAGGTGGTGTAGGGTAGTTTGGGGTTTAGGGTTTAGGGGTTTGAGGTTTAGGGCTGAAGGTTGACCCTTAGACTATTGTGCCTAAGAGGCTCTTAGGGTACGGTACCTCAGAGACCCGAAAAACATACTATACCCCAGGGGATCCTTCCCTCAGGGTCCATTACTGAGGGTGGTATCCTAAACGGTCCTAAACCCGGGTCCTGTATGCGGCGAAGCGCCACCACAGCTGGAGACTCCAGAGGCATCATGGCGAAGCGATCCTCACAGCAAACTTTTTCAGAGGTTCTCTAGGGTTCCCATTGGGTTTAGGGTTTAGAGTTTAGGGTTGAGGAGGGTTTAGAGCTGAGGGTTCAGAGCCTTTGGTTTGCGAGCTCCCTATTGGGGTACAGTACCAAGCCGCATGGTACCAGGGTCGCCATCCGGGAATTTCAAACCTGGGCCTCATCTTGTGCACCCGACTCTCTTTATTGCTTTGTACGTACTTGTTGGAAAGGCCTTAACACCTTAAATCGAAAAGCCCGCATTCAGGAAACCCCAAATCCCTGAATTCCTCGCAATGTAGACGTCCGAAAGATTTCCAATTATCCTGGGCTCATGGTCCTAGATAACACTGTGTTCCCGTTTCGACAGTAGCTGCAAAATGTCCGAAAGCCTCTTCTAATGCAATCTTTGACCTGAAACCCTACACCCCACAGCCCAAACCCAAGACCCTAGATCCTCTCCGCCTACCTAATTATATGTATCTATTTTCACCCCACCAAGATCCACCTCGTGCACATGTATATATATATATATATATTTATTTATTTATATTTATAGAGATGCATATATATATATATGAATGAATGTCTGCATATAAGTATACACACATATACATATATACATATTCTAATTTATGTATCTATGTATTTTGGCCCTAAAGCCAAGAGGCAGCCGTGATATGCAGCGAGGGCGCCGCTGAGAGGATGGGCCAGAGAAGCCTCGGACACCGAGGGATCCAAGTAGCCCCAAAGTTGGCTAGGATTTAGGATTTAGGGTTAAGGGTGTAGGATTTAGGTTTTAGGGTTTAGGGTGTAGGATTCAGGTTTTAGGGTTTAGGTTTTAAGGTTTAGGGTTTAGAGTGTAGGATTTAGGTTTTAGGGTTTAGGGTGTAGGATTTAGGTTTTAAGGTTGAGGGTCTAGGATGTAGGTTTTAGGGTCTAGGGTCTAGGGCTTGGGGTGTAGGATTTAGGGTTTAATTTAATTAGGGTTTAGGGGTTATATAAGGGTTTAGGATTTAGGGCTTAGGGTTATGCAGTATTACCACGGGGTCCAGGGTGCACTCCCCCCCCCCCTCGCGGCTGAGCTGAAGGGAAAGGATTATGTAAGGGTAGATAGGGGAACGGAAAAGCAGTGGAAACTACTACAGGGTTTACGGTTTAGGGATGATATGAAACACACAGCATACCTGCTTTTGAATGCTCCCCATAAGAGACCTTGATATGTGTGGGTGGCATGGTGTCTACCATTAGTATGAGGGGACGACCATTCGTAGACTTTCGGACACGAAGTGGCTAAGGTTGACAAACTTTAGGGCCCCAAGATGCCCCAGGTATTTACGGACTTGAGCGCTCAAAACCAGTATCATGTAGAGACTTGAGGGCCCAACGCTTGCAAACCTTTATAGGTCTGAGGTACAAGAGTAGCCATACATTTTCGCAACTTGAGAGCCCAAATTAGGTACAGTTCATGGACTTTGGGGCCCCAAAAAAGTACAAGCTGTAAACCTGCGGGCCCAAAGTAAGCATCAATTCTAGACTTACTTACTGTTGATTAGTAGAGAATAAGGAACTATGACATATCGAGATTATATTCCTATATTCCTACTAACCCTAGACCCTGAACCCTAAAATCTATATATAGATATGTACATATACATATTTTAAGGGGAATATTTCAATTAGGGATTATATGGGAATTATGCTCCCATATCCCAGGCTAAGCACTAGTAAGCTTAGAGGCCCAGGAGATGGAGACTTTCGAGTTTTGGCATTCAGGTTGGACGGTCCAATGTTTCAGGCTTCAATGTTTGGGCGGAGTTCTAGAGTGCTATTCAGGGTTGGGTAGTAGGTTTTAGGGTTTAGGGTTCAGGGTTCAGGGTTTAGGGCTAAGCCTATACTTAAGATCTACCTCCGGCCCTGAAGTCTGCAAATAACCGTAGGGTGTAGGTTTAGGGTTTAGATCGTGCTTGTTATATATATATATATACATATATGGGAGCCTCTCAAGAGAGTTCTCCACATAATCCCACACCCCCAGGCCTGAAACGCTTAGACCCTAATTCTTTCACCACAATAATACTGCCAAAGGTGTACACCTCTACACCCTAGATCCCTTCAGCTCCAGGTCAGGCAGAGCATGTGCTTATAGGGTAACCACCCACCCCCCCCGCCCCCTGATATTAAATACTCCCAACATACTATAACATACCACAATGGGGAGTATTTAGTATTAGGGGGAGATGAGGAAGTATAGGGACCCGTAATGCGACCTGAAACCCTTTGAAGCCGAAAGTTCTTCAGGCCCCAGGTTCAAAAAATTGCATTTAGAAATTAGAAAACCCAGAATCCTAAACGTTCAGGTGGTTAGTAAGGATTAAGGGGTTGTAGGGGTTACATTCCCCATATTCCCCACTAACCACTAGTAAGTAAACCATGGCTGTGAGACCCCCCGAGGTTCGTCAGCCAAGCAGCAGCAAGACTACGAGGATAGACAAAAGCGGAGCCATCTCGACTGCACCTCAGAAGCGGGGTTTACGCTCCTGGAAACTAACATGGAAACCCAAAAAGGGCCCTTTAAAGACTACAGTCCTTCTAAAAGGGGGCTATATTGGTTTCCATGTTAGTTTGGGGGAGTGTAGGGTTTGGGGTTCAGCGTTTAGGGTTTAGGTCCGAGTAGCACTCTTTTGGTTGATTTAGGACAATGTAGGGTTTAAGCTTTTGGTTGAACCTGGGGGTTAGTAGGGCATAAGGGAATATACTATATGGCGACTAGAAAGGGGCTGATTTTCCCTTATTCCCTTCTAACCCCCAGTAAGTTTCTTGAACCTGCAAAGATCAACTCCTGCTGTCAAGTGCAAAGAGGGTTCATCTTACCTTATTTCGGGGATTCTGCCATCCCCGAAATAATTATACTTACTTACCTTTTGGCGAAAGGCTTATATCGGGCGGGACAGATTCGTTACGTTACGTTCATTGGCGTCTTCGGAGTTGCAACACTAGGAACGTCTAGCATGTTGGATGTTTTGCGGGCTGTGGCCTGGGGTGAATTTGTTTTTGCCCGGATTCAGGGGCCCTAAGCCGTAAACCCCAATATACTACAGTAGATTCCATTTTCTTTTCCATTATCTCTATATTATCCCTACATATCTTTGATAGGGATTTACTTAATTGATCTCGTGTTTTTGTAAATCGTGTCAGCCTTAGTGAGTCACGACTACCTCAGCGCACCTCAGCGCCATCCGCACTGATGTGGAGGGTTCTCAAAATGGTGGTCCCTTTTTGGATGCCCTAAATACAGGGCCCGTGTTTTAATGGGGACCCCAAAAGGGACCATAACCTCAATTGCCTTTTCACATCATGACGTTTCGGTTTCTGCATTTCCTTGTTAAGGGAGCTATGCCAGCATCATAGCACTTTTCTTTGCAACTCAGGGCCTCTTGACATATGTCCCCCCCTAAAGTAGATAGAATATGGCTTAGGGTATTTTAAGCTAAGATCCCCATATACCCCATCTTCTATCTACTTAAGGGGCATTTTAAGCGTGGGCTAGGGAGAATCCCCTTGAGCTTACTATTGCTAGCACTCGTACTGTTCATGTTACTATGAGTAGTAATATTACGCGACTAAGGTTAGTCTTACTAATACCACGACTGTTACTATTACTGCTGTCGCTTTTGCTGCTACTATTAAACATGCCTATTCCTTGGGGTTTTCTAACACCCCCTGCTACTGGTGCACAACCAAGAGTGGACGGAATTCTGGCCTGGCAAGCTAAGCTGGGGCTGCTTTTTGGCATGAAATGCAGGGGTCCTAGCCCCAACTCTCTAAGCCCAACAGCCGAGGTCAGCACGCATCATGGTCAGCCAGAACTTGCTGTCCACCTCCTCGCATGCAGCTTGGCTGGAGAGAGCTCGCGAGAGTGCACAGCAGAGTTTTGAACACCTTCAGATGGGATAATGGAAAAGAGACTGGACACCACTACATTATAGGGGTTATATAGGGGTATAATATTGGGGTAATATAGGGGTTATATTTGAACAAATACGTCTTTTGTTGCAGTCTCATACGGTTCAAACAGCTGAACTTCGCTTTGATTACAAGTCCGACATCCCAAGAAACAGCTCAGTCAAACCTACGTTGGGCTCTTTGGGCCCCTAACCTGACCTTTGGTTAGCTAGGAATGAAGGAACGGATCCTTATAGTAATTCCTATGTAACCATATAACCCTTTGTACTAGTTTCCGTTTTCTTTTGCATTCCTTCACTCCCACCCTGAAGCCTAAAGTAATATCTATTTTCGTTTCCACTCCTTCATTGCCAGCTAACCAAAGGCCAGTAAAATCCCAAGACCCCTAGATAGTGGTAAAATAGGAATACAAGAGGACTCTAATATAATCACTATTATCCCTTCTAGTTACTATTACAGGGTGGGGGTTCCACCTAACCTATATCCTAGGACCTCCTAAACACCTAAAATCCCAAGACCCCCAAACCCCCAAGACCCTTAAATCCCGAAGACGCCTAAACTTAGCCCCCATTACCCTGAGTGGGGGCCTACCTAACCGAACATTGTAGATCCCGAGCTTGTCCTTGTCCGCTGAGCTCACCTCCCGAGCCTCGACCTCCTGAAGCGATCGCAGATAGATTACATCGAATATTTTAGGTTGTGGGATTATAAAATGGATTATAGGGATTATATGGGCTAGAAGCGGACCATATGGAGTTATACAAGGATTATGCATGTAGGTCACAGGTTTGTACCCTTACACTTGTTGACGTTGGGTCTTGGACTTACTAAAAAACACGTGTAAATTTCACGGCGCAGGGATCCAAAACCCAAGGGTACTACCCCTGAAGTTACAAAGGACAACTCCTGACTGCATGGACTGCAGCAAGTATAAGGGGCTTGGGATGTGCATGCACTGTCCCCTCACCTAAATTTTCACATTTCTGGCCCTACCAGACTGACTGCAAGTCGAGACCTACCCGATCAGAGCCTTAACAGGGCAAAATTTCGAGGGTTTAGGGAATCCAGGGTTTCACCGCCCGCCCCCCTCCGGTTAAGGCTTCCTGTCCTGGTACCATGCCAGACATTCATCTAGGGGTTATATAAGGGCTTATAATAGGGATAATATGGGGTTATATAGGGGTTTATACATAAGGGTTTGTAGAAGAGTCTATATATAAGGGGTAACCCAAAACCCCAAAACCGGGCGAGTAATCTTCTTACTCAGGCCTGGGCTCTGCACCGAAGTTCCCAAAGAGATGGCTGTGGACTCCTTGACCCTTGTGAATTCCGTTTACTCTGCCTGGGGCACTAGATCCCGAGGGTCCCTCAAACTGAAGAAGCCGAATTTCGACAAACCCCATAAACCCTACTTAACCCCGGAACCCTCAACTCCTAACTGTTAACTGCAAGCCCTAAACCCTTACCCCTGAACCCAGCAACCTAAACCCGATACCCCTGACCCTGAACCCTAAACCCTTCGTACATCCGCATATTTGACCCTTGGGTTTCTCAATGGTTCCTCCGACGCCTCAACATACACTCACCACGAGCCGCAAGCCAATACAGAAGCCCTACTTCATTCAGCGGTTGATCCAAATTCCTGTTCTCACAGTTGCCGTCCCCTAGGTTTTTCTTTATTGGGCCGGCAGGATTACTAACTCCTTTTCCTGCAGGGCTTTTAGATCAGACCCCCCCCCCATATACCTCCGAAACCTGATCCCTTTCAAGCCCTATTTTCAGGAAATTAATGACATGGGTTCGCATTAGATTAGGGACTGTACGTCTTGGTAACCCTCCCCACTAAAACCCTAAACACTGAACCCCTACACCCTGAACCTTTGAAACCCTACACCCTAAACCTTTCAAACCCTCCATCTGTGTTCAAGGATTGCAGAATCGGACGCCTCCACAGCAGCATTCATCTCAGCATCACCCAGGGCCGCTGGCGTGAACCTCAAGCCGGTTTAGGGTTGAGGGTTTAGGGTTTAAGGCTTAGGGTGGAGGGTTTAGATTTCGGGGGGATAGGGTTTTAGGGGTTTAGGGTATGCGAGTTTAGGGGTTTGGGTTTCAGGTTTCGGGTTTAGGCGGGTTGGTTTGGGGGTTTAGGGGCCATGGGTTTGGGAGTTTAGGGGCTTTGGGTTTGGGGTTGCGGGCCTTGAGTTTAGGGTTTGGGTTTTGGGGCTTTGGGGTTTAGAGTTTAGGAGATCCTCAGTAAGGGATCAGGAGCTGTTCTTCGGCTGTGCAAGATGTACGGTGAGGGTAGGGTTTTGCAGTTTCTTCAAACAAGAGGGACCCTTAGGGCCTCTTGGGATACGGCTGATACTAAGAATCCTGCATGACCTTAGTATACCTATAATACCACAAGCCGCGAGATTCAAGGTACCTGATTAAGGTCCTGCAGGAATTGTAGTATCCACCCAATGAACCCTTAAATCATCCAGTTACCATTTTATGTTCCATGTTCTTTTCCACTTGATTGTCCATTATTGGGGTAAGGTCCCTGACACCTAAGAGCCCTAAACCCCTTATAGTATCCACTGTATGTGGGGCCTCTAGACGGATTATGGCCAGGTCCCTACAGCAGGGCCCTGGCCATAATCTGCTCATCAGGGGTTCCGTACGGTTCTGTCGGAAATTAGGGCTGAGGGTCTAGGGTTTAGGGTTGGGCTTTAGGGTCTAGGGTTCTCCTGTATATTATGGTAGCGGGTACCTTACTGTGCAATGTGTGGACGTCAATTCGGACGGTTATTCAAATTGTGCGAACGCTAAACCCTAAACCCTATTGCAAACAACTGCCAGGTGACACTCAGAAGTCATTGAAAGCGTTTACATTGAGCACATATGCAAATGTTGAATTGTACGTTACTCGCTGGTGACTGGTTGGGAATAAGGGAATGTCATACCAAAATCAGAAATGTAGGGCGCGGATTTCGGAGATTGAGAGCCGCATCTATGCATCATAAGAGCTACAGTCAATACCACCCAGATAATGAGTGGACATGGGTTCCTTGTTAGGAATTATATTAGGGACTATACTGAACTACAGTAGTGACCCCTATGTCCACGGTTAAGCTTGGGTCCCTTAGTAAGGCAAATACTGGCAGTAGCTCATATGAGCCATAGTC
>CAJNIZ010001615.1:7542-27499 GCA_905231905.1 Symbiodinium pilosum
GTTTAGGGTTTAGGGTCTGGGTAATAGCCCTAAACCCTATACCGATGTTATGGTCCTAGATTGCCCGTTGACTTCGGGTATGGGCTATGGTTTGAGTCCTTTCCCCTTCCCTGTAATCAACGATCCTAACAGGGGCTTTCTTATATAACGGCCGCTACCTCTTGTGGTAAATAAAGGTCCTGGTGTGGGTGTTAATCAGCAGTCTGTATTAAGTTGCGGCATCGTGTGGCAAGAAGTTGAGCCTGGGTCGATGGGTGAAAGGTCCTCCACATGATGGGGTTATATACGGATATTACCCTAAGGATAGTGAATCAGCTGGAAAAGAAAATGGAACTTAATACAGAAGCAAGGCTTACGTAAGGTTTAACCTTATGGCAACTTTTTGGGACAGGTATGTTCAGCAACTACCACATGGGAGTGTCTCAACATCCCTAGAATTCCCCAAGGGCGCCTTGTAACTTCCTGAGAATCGCCTTATATCCACGCGTGTTTGAGGATACCCCAGATCATTTGTAGCCGTCCACGACAGGCTGTGCTGTACCCCGTGACGGGAGCTTGCAAGACTCCTACTGTTACTTCTCACAACTGGTCCTGTTGATATAGTAGTTTCCCTATTTAGGGAGACCCCAATATAGACATCAAAATGTGTTTGTCCCTCTTATCAGGACCCCATAGTACCCTGAACCCTAAATCCTAAACCCCCATATAGAGTGCCACCCAACCTCAACCTCATCATGTATACCTTCGTGGTGATATTTGGGCCCGTGCTTGCCCCAATATCTCCTGAGATGAGATTTCCAAGAAAGAGGGTGTGATGCGAGCCTAGGGTTTACGGTTTAGGGTTTAGGATCTAGGGCTAAGAGTTTAGGGTTTAGGAATTAAGTTTAGGGTTCAGGGGAACCTAGGTTCTTGCAGCAACATTGCCCGGGGTCCTGACGTGAACGTCACCAAAGCTGGATGCTCACCTGGGGGTTTCTAAAAAGAGGCTAATGTGGATTATCGTCGTATTATTATGGGGTACATTATAAGCATTAGAGTATTTCGGAGTAAATCAGGGGGGTACCCATTTCTTTGGAGACTCTCCCGCACTTCACACAACTTTGCCGAGTCGGCTACACGGTGCCCCTCCGGTGAGTAATTTGGGAATTTCCCAAAGTAGAGGTACTTTTTTGGGGGGTCCTCATAGTAGGGATTATGAGATATTGGGATCTATCTTGCAGTTCCCTTCATTTCTGGAAACTATTATTCAGTCCCGACCCTAAACCGTTAACCCTAAACGCTCTGCTGTCAGTAGGTGAAGAAGAGGGATGGCTCTGGCGAGGTGTTGGTTTCTTCTCCCAAATCACTCTCCTACTCCAAGCAAACAAAAAGGGACAGGCAGAGAACCTAACAGTCGCAAATTCCTACGCCCTGAACCCTAATCTCGCACGCCGAATCCTTCAAGCTAAGAATTCTAAACCTTTAACCCGCCCCTACAAGCTGCAGGCCCCTGCAACTATGGCCAGCCTGGTGTGCCATGGGGAGGCCCCGAGCAGTG
The DNA here is from genome assembly GCA_905231905.1 of Symbiodinium pilosum. Lineage (NCBI taxonomy): Eukaryota > Dinophyceae > Suessiales > Symbiodiniaceae > Symbiodinium > Symbiodinium pilosum. The sequence goes on from CAJNIZ010001615.1 coordinate 9,080, forward strand.
AAGAGAAGACTTTACACTTTTGTTCTGCGTTTCCCTAACCTAAGCCCTACTACTCGTGTTCTTACTACTATTTCAATTATCCTTACGATCATTACCATTATTACTACTATTCCTTTAATACCTACTACTATTGTTCTTACTACTATTAGTATTCTTGCCAGAATTTCAAGGGTTGAGGTAGATAGGGCCATACAGGATTGGGTTTGGTGTCTCAGGGGTTTACAAGGTTCATGAGTTAGGGGCAGTGATGCAGGGAATGCCCGTCTAATCAGTTAGGACCAACAGCTGTCAGCCTCCAGACTCAAGCCTATTTGGGTGGTTGTCAAAATTCTATGGTCCATTTTTGGATCCCTATTATAGTACGGCACCTAATATTTAGGGTACCCAAAAAGGGACCATAATTTTGACAACCACCCATCTGAGATCAATCTACGTACCGGATGATCCGCCTTGGTCACCCCATGGCAGATACCTGTGTTGACAGACAACTTCCTGCATGGTCATGTGCACCCACCGGGGATACCTAGAATACTGTACAAACCCCAAACAATAAAAACCCGAAACCCTAAACTCTAAGCCCCTAAGCCCCTAAGCCCCTAAACCCTAAAAGAGACGTTGCAAAAAACAACCTTAAACCCTTACCTAGAATACCGTAAAACCCCAAACCGTAACCCCCCCAACTCCAACCCAAACTAATTCTCAAAGTTAAGACTTACACTCTAAGACCTGAATTCCCCACCCCTAGGATGAGGTTCAGGCCCGAAGATACCAAGCTAAGACCCATTGAAAGTGTCAAGTGTTGGGTTTACACTTTGGGTGGTGAGGGTTCAGGGACCTGGCGGCGTCCTTATTGCAAACTTGAAATCAAATTCGCATAATATGTCTAGCATGGATATCTCGGGTGATCCAGGGTTGTTTGCGATCGGCAGGCGCCCTTAGCATGCAGCGGATCAAGTCCCATCCGTCGTCCCCAGAAGCTAGCTGCACCCTTCTTCCATTGGAGCCCATACGCCCCACATACATAACATCCCTAAACCCTAAAGCTCTACACCCCAAAGCCCAAACTCTAAACCCAAAAGCCCAAACCCTAAACCCCAAACCCTAAAGCCCTAAACCCAAGACCCCTAAACCACTTCGTTTTGGGAGGAGATGATCCCAGAAACCTGAGAAACCAAGCGTTCAACGGCCTTTGCCGGAGCCTGGAGAGAGAAACTTCGAAATCCGAACCTCAGAGCCCATAAGCCACCCAATAAGGTTTAGGGTTTAGGATTCAGGGTTTAGGGTTTAGGGGTCATGGTCTACTTTTTGCCTAACTTCCTTCCCACTCGTACTGTTTCGGTGCAAGAAGAACCCCTAAACCCCAAACCCTAAACCCTAGTTATTTTTCGCAGAGCTCAAGACCCCCTGAAAATCAGAGCCCTGAGTCTGATTGATTCTCGGAAATTCCAGACTTGCAACATCTCCCTGCATGCTTTGGGGCTTTTGGTGTAGGATTTAGGATTTAGGGTTTAGGGTTTAGGGTTAGGGAGGTTTAGGATTCAAGGCCCAACTCCTTGCTTAAAGTTCAAAACCTGAGCTCCAAGGGCCGAGCTACAAAAGCCCGCGCACGAGGTTCTCATAACCATACGACTCCTCATAGAGACCCCAAGCCTCAAACCTGACATTTTCTCCAAACCCTAAACTTACTGGAGGTGAGTAGGGAATAAGGAATATTGTCTCTATATAGCACATTCACTCATTCCCTACTAACCCCCAGGAAGTAAGCCGTACCTAAATCTTAAACCCTAAACCCTACAAAACCCTAAACCCTAAACCCTACACCCTAAACCCCAACCCTACACCCTGAACCCTAAACCCTAAACCCTAAACCCCAACCTTACACCCTGAACCCTAAAACGCGAAGGATGGCCCCGACCGCCACCACCGCGGCAGCCTCCTCCCAGAGGGGTCCACACCTGTACGATCAATCAAGCATTGAACCGTGCAAATGTCAGGGCGCCCAGAGAAATTAAGGTAATTTATGGGGGTTTAGGGTTTAGGGTTTAGGGTTCAGGGTTTAGGGTTTAGGGTCAGGGAGCCCAGAGGAAGAAAGGTAATCTATAGGGTTATATAATAATGGTTTTGTGGGGGTATATAGGGGGATAGTGGAAACTACTATTTAGGGTTTGGGGATGAAACGTATGGTGTAAGGAGGGGCTAGGGGTTGGGGATTAGGGACTGAGGGCTGCTAGGACCTCCCCAACTGCAACGGGATCAGGGCATGTGAAACTAAGAAAATTAGGGTTTAGGGTTTAGGGTGGGGTTTAGGGTTTAGGGTCTTGGGCAAGAAAGTGTGGCCGGTTTGAAGATACAAAGGGCTGCGCAGATATGGTCGTTTCCATAAATGGGATGACTCCAATAAAAACCCCGAAAGACGCTAACCCTTATTATAGGGATCCCTTAATTCTGGGAACCCCCAATATGGTAGCCAACGTGCGGCATTGCACCGGTCGGACCTTTGCAAGACCGGCCGCCCATTCTCACCCTAAACCCTACACCCAACACCCTGAACCCCAAACCCTAAAACCCTGAACCAACCCTGTTGCAGCCCTGTCATGATAAGTTGTTCTCTACAAAGATTACTCCAACAATTAGAGATCTTCAAAACTCTTTCTCTCATCCCTAAACCCTAAACTCTAAATCCTATTTGGGGCGCCAACAAAAAGCGCTTCATGGGAACATTCCTAAATTCATGATGATGTGGGTCTCTGTGTTACTACGATACGGCTCCCTAGATACATCCCCCCATTTTGGGGGCAGTGATTTAGGCCAAGTCCCATATTGTGCGTATACCCTGAACCGTAACCTCTAAGTTTTAAACCCTAAGCCCTGAACCTTGAACCCTAAACCCTAGCCCCAAAACCCCAAAACCTAATTCCTAAACCCTAAACCCAAAACCCAAAACCTAATTCCTAAACCCTAGCCCCTAAACCCCTGAACTAATGAAGGGTCTCTTGGCTAGCCCCAGCCTGCCTGCTGCTGCAGCCCATCAACAGCTTGCCGCCGCTCGATGCGGCCGGCATCCACGAATTGCAAGGCCTACTAGGGTTTAGGGTTCAGGGTTTCAAGGAGTTGTGACAACATGAATAGTGTTCAGGGATTAGGGTTTGTTTCAGAGGTTAGAGATTGCTGATTCGGGCTTAGGTTTTAGGTTTCAGGGCTCAAGCTCTAGGGTTTAGGATCTAGGGGGTTGCTACATGCAGGGACATGTTGGGATTGGTGGCAGGATCATGAGGGGTCCTCACTACTTTGTAGGGATGATTTGACAAGCTCCCAGATGACACTGTAGGAGGTTTAAAGCACATTTTGCAGGGATTCTGTAAGCCCCAAACCCAAAGCCTGAAGCGGTCACTCGGGGCCTAAGCTGGGTGAGGGCTGCGGGGTTTGGTTCTCATGATGCAGAACAGGGTCTTGAGTTCTTTGTTTGTTTGAAGTGCAGTTGGCTAACATGTAGTATCTTCAGGGTTTTGTGGGAGTGTTTTTCTCACACTTACACTAGTGGATATGCGGGGATTGTATGGAAAGAGCGGAGGTTTACTTATTGCAGTAAGAACCAAAGATTCGTATTGCAGTGTTTCGGAGAAGTTCCAGGATAAGTATGCATCATAGATTTTATAGGGTTGCTTTTGGGCTTACGTACATTTCATGGTTTCCCGTACCTTTCCCCTATACTACCCCCCTAAGTTCCCCCTTAGTAAACCTTAATCAAGTCAACCTTTTGCACCATATGCTAGGTCCATCAAATAGCACTGTAGAGCAGCCATTGGCCCTGAAGCCGCCTTCTATGGGTGAGGAGACGAGTGTAGACGATTCCAACTAACCTCCCAGGCTTTAAGAAAAACTTCATCAAGCCTTAGTAGGGGGACCTTAGGGGCAGGTAGTATAGCGGGGCGTAGTTGGTAGTTGAGTAACCCATAAGGGTACTTGGTAGTGTTACCGGACGGGTCGGCTGGCATCGTATGAGCTTTTCTCCAGAGTATGGGTCCGTTTCTACAGCGTGCCTGTCACTAATGTGACGAAAGAATCCCACGGATGCACATAGCCGTAAACCCTAAAGCCTGTTGTTTTTCGTATATGATCGCAAGCTGGAACCAGAAAATCGTCCATAAGCCCGGTACATTCCGAAGCTCTAGAAGTTCCAGAAACTAAGGGCCCAGCGAGGGAGAGTCAAAAAGACAAAAACATGGAAAATTAGATGGAAGTTGGGTATATATTAGAGATTATGGGGGCTACAACAATGGGATGATATTCTCTTCTGTTGGGAATCCCATGTCAGAGAGGGGCAAAGGAAGGAGGCCTGCTCGAAAAAGGGTTGTGAGATGGATTCAGGGCTTCAGAATTTAGGATTTTAGGGTTTAGACCAATTTAGAGTTCAGGGTTTAGGGGCCAGATTTAACCTGGAATAGGAATATGCCCTCGCCCTTATGTGAAAAAACCCTCGCCCTGAAGTTTAGGGTTTGGGGTTTGGGGTTCAGGGTATAGTATACCGCAATGGGAATCTTTGATATTAGGGAACGAAGGGCTGTCATAACAGGGGAAGGGATGAGTAACAAACATCTGGGTTTGAATGATGATGATGTGAGCAATCGTCGAAACTCCTAGTATCCCCCTTAATAACCCTTATAGTTGTCCCCCATATAATCCCCTGTCTAAACCCCTTTGAGGAGTTTAGACTATAGCTCATGTGGGTCGTAATATTTCGGATCATAACGCGAGTTAAGTTGTGGGTCTTTTGCAGAAGCAGTCTCTAAGTATTCCAGGGGGATCGGGGCTTAGGGTTTTCTGGTTATTCTGCTTTTCAGCCTTCTGCACATGCAGCTTGAATCTTCTGCTGGTTTAGGGTTTAGGGTTCGGGGTAGTTAGCACCAAGACATTGGGGGAGCTTCTTCGTGAACTTCCATGGGCCCTCAGCAGCAACGTCCCGAAGTACGCCCATCTAAACGCAAACCCTCAAATTCCTGGGCTGCTGTTAAGGAACTTAGTTTAAGTTACTATATTGGGGAGCCCTATTATTTACTACCTATGCCCATTCTGGTAACTTAGTTTAAGTTCCTTAACAGCAACCCAGATTCTCTTCCGACATCGCCAAACCCAAGCTCTGCAACGAAACCACCACGACCCTCAAATGCACTTGCACCAGGGCATTTGATGGACCTTCTGAAGCAGGACCTTGGGGCTTAGGTTCTAGGCTTAAAGGATTCAGGGTCTACAGGGTTCAGAGAAGGAGGGGCCCCAAAAAGCCAGTCCTAAACACGAAGCCCTAAACCCGACACCATAAGCTGACTTACAATTAGAAAGCCTTAAGCCCAAAAGCATGTTCTAAACGTGGAGGTTTTTGATTCTGGAACTGATTTCACGTTTTGGACTTCCCAAGCATTAGGTGCCAGACCATACAGGTACCAAAACTGTGCGGATGACTTAGAAAAAAGGTGCCATACTTGAACCAACATTTGCCTCCGAATTGTTCGGAACTTATGGGCAGTTTGGCGCATGGACCGGTTCCTCTTGATGTCTTCTTGCCGCTTTCCACAGAATCGGCAACGGTGCAGGGAAGCCGTTCCTGCGCTGCCAAAAAACAATAAATATGAGCCACAGTCTAAACTCCTTAAAGGTGGGGTGTGATATATGGGATTATATAGGGGACTGTTACAGGGCTAATTAAGGGGAGATAGAATGAGTTCAGACTATAGCTAATATGCGTCGGGTACTAGTGTTGATCTTATAAATTGCTGCATCAGGCTGAATATCTTTGTACCTTCGGGAACCGTGGTAATGTAGACCCCTTATATTAGGATCCCTATTATAAGCCCCAGCAAGGGGAGGGGGTTATTAATTACGGGTCGACATTATTCCATCACGCTGAGGTCATGCAGTCTTTTTTTTCCATCAACAACGGTGCTTGACAATCCAATTTATCGATGGGGTAAGCATCACAAGTCCAGTCAGGGGATCTCAGCTGGGGCTATAATCCCAGACATAAGTACTTGTTTTATGAGTTCCGCAACAGTCTGGTCCCAAAGCCCTACAGTACACCCGGAGCCCTAAACCAAAACCCTACGCCCCAAACCCTAAGCCCTAAGCCCTACAAAAGCCCTAAACCCTAAACCCTGAACCCTAAACACTGAATCCTAAACCCAAAACTCTAAACCCTGAATCCTAAACCCTAAACCCTGAATCCTAAACCCTAAACTCTGAACCCTAAACCGTAAACCCATGATGTCCTGGAGCCTAAACCTTTACCCGCTCAGCGCGCCTCGAAGCTGAGAAGAAGCCCTGCAGCAGGACTTTGTCAACCCGCGCCCGATCTTTACAGCCATGTATGAGCCCGGGAGCGGAGGTGCGTTTTGTTTTGTAAGGACTCTATAGTCCCTCTTAAGTAGATAGATCATGGGGTAATATAGGGATAATGGAAAAGAAAATGGATATTTAGGGAGCGGAGGTGCGCTTCTTTTCGGGTTTAGGGTTTAGAGTTTAGGGTTTAGGGTTTAGGGATTAGAGTTTAGGGTTTAGAGTTTAGGGTTTAGGGATTAGAGTTTAGGGTCTAGAGTTTAGGGTTTATAGTCCCCCTTAGGTAGATAGAATATGAGGTATAAGGGGACCTTACTATAATATACCCAAGCCATTTTTCTATCTACTTAGGGGTGACTATATGGGTTTCCAAGAACTGGGGCCCTTTGTCATGACAGTCGCTATAACAAGGATTCAAACCGTCTTTGGGAGGAGCGAACCTGGTTTTCCTGATGTCTTGGGGTCCCGGAAGGCCCATGATTTATATGGTTTTTAGCCTTTGCATCCTGTTGCGCATCTATGTCGTGCCCTCTTACAGCCTGAGGGAGCGTTGTTATTCTTAGTGTATACTCCTAAACGCTTGTATTCTGGTTCCATGTTGCGCATGGGCGCGAGGTTTAAGGGCAAAGCGCAGGGGATTTGCGGCTAAGAATTCTGAACCTTGGCGAGCCCATAATGCATTCCGAATATCAAAATCACATAGTCCCTAATCTAATATAGTCCCTAACAACGAACAATTATGTAGGAAATATTGGCTGCAGCTCATATGTACCTCGTCGCCGTATAGTCTTCAGGAAGGTATGGGCAGAGGAGTGGCATACAGCATTTCTCCGAAGACTTTTTTTTGGCGGGGAACATTGCATGTTCAGCCTTGTGCGTCTAGAGGGAAAGGAAGCCTGTTTCCATTTCAATTTGCATTTCTTTTCCATTTGACGCTTCACTACTGGGGTAATCCTCATATCACCCCCATATACACCCTACCCTACATATCCTGAACCCGAAGTCCCAAATGGTAGTTTGCATTTCATTTGTCATTCCCCTATGTAACCGTCAACAGAAGCTCGAAGCCTCTAAACCTGAAACCCCAAACCCTTAATCCGTAAAAGCCCCAACGTCCCCCTGTATTCGGGTTCCTTTTCGGTGGTCTCCATAATGCAGGTTATAGTATTTTGGGCTTTATGTTGGGGGCCCTTATGAATGGAAATTCCTAAATTGTGTTCAGGGTTTTGGGCTTAGGATTTGAGATCTAGGATGTGGGATTTCGGGTCCTCAGATTCTGGACTCTCCGCCTAATACCTCCATCCCCCTGCCTCTCAGTTTAGATATGGGGGTTTCCCAAAATTGGGGGTACTTTTTGGGGGGTCCCCATAATAAGGACTACTTGGAGGTCCATTGTAATTATAACCTACTTAGTAACTGTAATTATAACCCAATTATATCTAGGGTAACTATAGTTATGGGACTTATACTTAGGTTATAACTACTGTTACTAAGTAGGTTATAAGTACAATGGACCTCCAAGTAGGGGATTGTATGGAGGATTATATAGAGGCATGGTGGGGGCTATAAAGTTTAGGGTTTGGGGCTTGGGGTCTAAACTCCTTAAAGGGGGGTTATATAGAGGATAATGTAGGGGAGTGTAATAGGGGTGATTTAGGGGGACATTAAGAGTTTAGACTAGAGCTCATATTGTCATGGAATAATGAGGAATTAGCGGCCCCAATACAAGGCATCATACATATAGTCATATAGGGACTATTCGAGGGGTTATAAAGGGGGGTATTCGGAGTTGACTATAGCTCATATGACCGCTTGTCGGGGGTTCTTCTGTATTGTCAGGATGGAGGGTCTTTACATGGATAGATCGCAAAGATGAAATTCGGCTGTGGAGGTTGGGAGCAGCATTTTTTGCGCTGAAGATGTCTTAGTATCCTTCAATATGTATGCATGCACTATGATGTTGTGGCCTTGCAGATGGGACTGAAGACTTCTGGTCATGATGCGAACTTAACACGACTTCATGAACTGTCCAGTCTACTTCTTCGAAATAATCTTGTACTCTCCTTAGAGACAATTCCTGGCAATGGTGCCGAGAAAGCATGTGATCTTTGTTTCGGAGTAGGTAGTCTTTCAGTCTTTGCCGTGTTCATGACTGTTCATGTATGCCTACCAACATGTGTATAGTTGATCATGTAATTTAACGGGATACTTTTGTTGACAGCGGCTGGCTGATAGGGAGATAACCAGCTGTATCTACATGTTGTTTTGACCTGCAGCAGTCATACGCCATAACTTCAGCCTGCGGGTCTTAGCTTCGCTGTGATTAGGGGCCAGACTCCTACTGCAGGCGGATTCGCTTCTTTGAAACCATTCGAGGAAAATTCAGCATGAGTCTTCAAAAAGTCTCCGTTTTTCGGGACATCAGCAGATCGCTTGCCAGTCGTGCGCTTGAACTGTGTCACCTGGAGCTTCAGAGTTGCTGCAGCTTTTCTGCCCGGTCGACATGAAGTTTTTTTGCTAGGTAGGGGAAACCCGTTTTTGACCCGGTGTTATCCTGTAGTCCCTTGTAGTTGCTTTTGTAGACAACTCTAGTGTTTCGTGCAAATGCCTAGCTCGTGGACTCTAAATGCCAATATCAGCCCAGTTTCCCATCGCATTGTCAATTTTCTGCTTCATTTGTTTCCCCATAATTGCGGTGATATGTTCTTAAACCCTAAGCCCTAAACGATGCACTAGTTGCCATTTCCTTTTCCATTTCCCTACATACCTCACTCTTTATACATGCCCCAGTAGTTTCCCTGGTCGTTTCCAGTATCTAAGCCCCCTAAACCTGAACCCTCAACCCCTTTGGATTTCGCACTTTGATGTCAGGAGGCGGCACTGGGCCTCCGAAAGAGAGAGCAAGCCTGGCAAGCAGAGTCATGACTCCAGTTGGGATATTGTCTAGGGTTTAGGGCTGAGGGCTTAGGGTGAACCACGTTACAACCAGGTCATATCCTGTCATCTCTTTGGAGTAGCATCATCACGAAATCAACACATTCCCGATATAGTATGTTTTAGTCTATCGGCATTATGCATTAATTGTGAGGGATGTGGAGGTTTTGACTATTTTGGCAAGGGATGAATGCGATCCATATCTTGGATTCATACGCAGGCGCACCAAGTCATTTTCGGCCATCATGTGCCCCACAAAATCTGGCATCTACGAGATGTGCAATCGATTTTCCAGCTCGGAGCCCCTACGGTTGATTCACAATCCCGCAACCCTAGACACTAAACCCAAAAACTCTAAACCCTAAACCCTAAAGCCCTGAACCTTAATATATACTAGAGCGCCACAACCCGCAGACTATGAGGCACTTAGGGCCCTGCAGGAATCTAAATAGCAGCCATACTCCCAAAGCCTCGTATCCCTTCACCATCCTTTTAAAGGAACCCTATATCCAACCTATCTATACCACATGCATATATATATATATAAAATTGTTGAGAACCCCTTTGAAGGAGCTATATCTACATAAGTATCTCTCTATACCCCTACATAAACCGCACATATATACATACATATATATATACATACATATATATATATATACACGCACATAACGCTAAACCTGAAACCGTAGGGTCCCTACAAGTTTTGGGAAGCTCCCCCATGGCTGAGGAGCACGTGGAAGACCTTCAGCGACGATCACGAACCGAGGCAAGACTTACAGTATAGGGATATATTATCAATGTATTAGGGCTTAGGGTTTAGGGTTTAGGGTTTAGGGTATCTTCATGTTTTCATTCTCCATGATCCCTATATAACCCCAAAATACACCCTACTTATTAGGTTGTAGTAGCTTCCATTTTCTTTTCCATCCTAAAGCCGAAGCCCTAAACCCTAAGCCCCAAGCCTTGTATTGAGGGATTGGAGTACAACACAAGCGCTTAGGCAGAGGCTCGTGCGCGAGAGATTCGCCTTCGCCAAGAGGAGGCAGTTCCAGTTCAGGGCTTAGGGTTTTGGGTCCAGGGATTTAGGGGCTTAGGGGTCTAGGGCTCATTTTTAAGGTTTAGGGTTCTGGCTTTAGGGTTGAGGGATTAGGGCTTGGAGTCCCCCCTGTCCAATGTGGTAGTTTCCCCAAAACTAGGGAGACCCCAATATAGGTCTCGCAGAATTTTGTAATCCTCCTGATGGGGACCCCAACAAGGTGGGAAACCCGCAGAAAGTTTCACCAAGCAGCAGAAGCACGGTTCCGTTTTTTGTGCCATGGAGTAGTTCTATACATTCTATAGTTGTTTATGGTTACAAATATGATTGATTCATGGACAATTCTATACCAATTCAGAGTGACAATATGATAGTCACCATATACTGTATCGGAAGAATAGTGTAATACAGAACAAAATCAAAGCTCAAGGCCTTGAAGCAGCTGGCAGCCAGGGAAAGCCGAACTACAGCACTGCTCTCCGAGAAGCTGCGCAAGCTTCTTGATGGTGATTGGTCGGGAAGGGTAAGGGAGGCATGGGGTACAGGGGCCGCGGTGTTAGGGTTTAGGGTTCAGGGGTCTAGGGTTTAGGGACCACTTAGGGACCATTACAGGGCTGTACCACGGGGATGAAATCTTCCCTTCCATACGTAACCCCAACATATTCCCTTATTCCCTACTAACCCCCAAATAAGACAATCTTCATTGGGTACTGCCACGCAAGATGGACAATATCTATCATCTACTTACGTATAGCCTTCAACATGGCCCCTTAACCCTAAACCCCAAACACTAACACCCTGAAAGCCTAAAGCCCTAAAACCCGAAAAGCCTAAAACCCCTAAACCCTCAACCCTAAACCCCTAAACCCTACCGCTTATCTCCAACAGTAAGGCTGAGGAGAGGCCTGGTTTCCACGCAGAAGTCTCTCGGGGCCTTACGAGGCTTGGAGTCAGTCAGCAGCTTTGAACCCATAGGTGTAGGATCACTGGGGATTAGGGTTTGAGGGTTTTAGGGATCAGGGTTTAGGGTTTTAAGGTTTTAGGGTTTGGGGTTTAGGGTCTAGGGTATAGGGTATTCGGGTTTAGTATGATTTGTGGGATCAGGGACAAGCAAAAAAAGTAATTTGAGTACCCATCTGCACCTTGTTTTAGCCTCATAGGCTCAACCGGCCGCAACTGCGCTAGTTTTCTTTTCAGGTCAGATTGGAAAAATGAATCAGGGCTGCAAAACTGGGATGTACAGAGATTGTATAGTCCCCCTTAAGTAGATAGAATATGGGGTATATGGGGATCTTACGATAATATACCCGAAGCCATATTCTATCTAATTAAGGGGGACTATAATTGGGGTAGGATCTGTTACCATGCATAACCCGGTTTGAAGGAAGGGGACCCGCTGGGTTTTCAGACGCTCCCACGCGAGAAGAGGCTTGCCACGTGGGTGTTTGTTGCATACCTCAGTACTACAGTGCTTGCTAGTTGGAGTCTCAAAAAGCCCTAACCCCTAAACCTTAAACCCTAAGCCCTAAACCTCAGACCTATTTTTGGAACCTCCACCATGCATTGGGAGCCCCAGGAGATACCATGGACAAGCCTGCAGTCGAGACCGCTCTTGGGGAGTTGTTGAGCGAACTGCGTACTGCAGAGCACAAGGTCGTCCCAAAGCTGGCATCTTACGTGTCACTCAGCTGCAGCATTTTAGTGGGCGAGTGGCATGATTCTTTGAGAGAGCACTAACCTTACTGATTCTTAGTAGGGAATAAGGCACTATGACCCATATACAATCCACACACCATACATTCTCTTGTTCCCTATTAGCCGCTACTAGCCCCCAGAAAGTTGTTGGAGAGAGCACTAACTTGATTACTAGTCAAGGTCATGATTGGTAGATTGTATTCTCATGCAATGGATGTTGGGTACAGCCCACACTCTTAGCAGCTGCATGCTAGCTATGCTATAATTCTATAGAGCCCTGAATATGACCCCTTTCAATGAGCGTTAACGGGTGGGGGTAGGACCGAAAGTGGCTGCATGATCAGTGCAGTTTCCGCTGTGGCTAGCTATGGCTATTGTTCCAAGGATGCAGTAGGTGCAGGAAGCCTGACAATGTCTAGGATCCCCAAAAGGTTGTAATCCCCAGGGTATCAAAAGGTGGTGCAAGATTTCCGCCTAAACTCCATACTAAAGCTTAGAGGGAAACCGTAAGCATGTACTTGAAACTCTACACCCTCAACCCTAAACCCTAAAGATTTCCCCATCCACAGCAAGCACTGCCAGGCGACTGCAGAAAACGCAGATGGCGAGCTTGGAAAGCCAGGCGGGGTTTCTCTGGAGTCAGGGCTATAGGGTCGTAAGGATACTGGAGAAATTGAACTGCTGTTTAGGGTTTCGGGATTAGGTTCCAGTTTTTAGGGTGCGAGCCCAGATGCAAAAAGGGATGTTACCCCAATAATGGAGAATCAAACGGAAAAGAACATGGAACATTAAATGGAAACGGGGATTACATAAGGAGTCTTTAGGGCTTGATAATCAACATCCTGCATAACCCTGGGCACCTTATACCTTGGGAATCGTGGTGCTACAGTACATCGAGGTCATGCAGGATTTTCAGTGTCAATCGAATCACCTCCCACTCCTCATATATGCTACCCATAGGATGTCAATAATAGTGGCCCCTTTTTTGCGACCCTTGGCACAATGTGGCATCTCAACATTTGAGTGTTGACAGGACAGACCAGACCTTCTACAATCCTCTATATGTCACAAAACTTTTCGTATACAGTTGGAGGAATATTTGTTCTGTGTGTTTCTTCTGAGTGGGAGGGGGGTGGCATTCTACGGGTCCTGAAATGGCACCTTTACAGTACCAATCTTGGTCCCTATGCTGGTTCTCCATTTGAAATTGGGGCTTTGCACAATGAGGGGCCACTTTGTGGGAGCCCTGTAAGACATTGGGGTCTATATTGCGGCCCCTATTTACGGGAACCTCCATGTGAAAAGCAGTCAACTAGTATGATGGGTCTGCGCCATTCTGAGTACCCAACGAGTTGCGGAAGGCTAGGAGGCAGTTGTTGTCTCCTACGCTTTGTGATTTTATGTATTGTAAGTCTATATATGCACCAACGTGTATATGCGGTATGTATGTTTCTATATGTATATATATATACATATATATATATATGGAGAGGTGTATGTAAGTTTGGGTGCAGGGTGATTCTCGAAGCTATTTTTCATGGCACTTCGTTTAGTAGCGTGGAGAAATACGCGCTAAACCCTAAACCGCTCGCCCACTCCCATGTGCTTGATGGTAACAGTCTCACGCTACAACCAGGCGACGTAGTCTTTCATCCGTTATAGTCGCTTCCCCTTAATATCAAACGAGTTCCCCCCCCCCACTGAGAAATAGTCCGGGGCCCGAAACCTGATTTATTATTATGGGGTGTTCATGTTTGCAAGAATTAGATAAGGCTGCTTGTAAAGTCCTTGTAACCTCCCCGGAAAATTAAGAAGTAACTAAGGAAATCATTCCGTAAATCAAATTAAAAATCAATAATCACATCTTAAGTCGATTGAGATTGTTTAGCTAACTAATCACTCAATTGTAAAACTTAACTGATCATTCCAGACCCCCCTCATTCATGATTAGGTGGCCCCAGTCAAAGTAGTCTTGCACTTTCAAAGGAACGCTTCCGGTTCTTTACGCCTCTGCATTTATTTTCTAATATTAGGGGTTGTAAATTTTTAGGGGAAGCGATTACTCCCCACAACAAGACTACACTAGTGTGTTGTAGTATGCCTACCCATGTGAGCTATAGTTTAAACATTCCTAGTGTCCCCTTAATAACCCCTATATTCGTCCCCTATATACTCCCTACATAGCCCCTTTAATGAATTTAGACCCTAAGCCCTAACCCTCAACCCAACCCTAAACCAGCCCTTTATAGCCCCTTTACGGAGCTTACATTCTAGATCATGTGACCCCTAAACCCTAAACCCCAAAAGCCATAATTTTCTGGGGAATCTGTGCAGGTAAAAGACCTGGAGGCGCAGGCTATCGCGCAGCGGGAAAATCACCAGCAGGATCCCATTATGGGGGTTTCCCTAAATTATGGCTACTTTTGAATGGGGGGTTATATAAGGGTTATAGGGTTCAGCGATTAGGGTTTTTCAAAACATCGGGTTACCTTGTTGGGGATTCCCTGTCATAAGTGTTGTTGTATTTTGGGGTCCAGTTTATGTTGGGATCCCCCTATGTTGGGAAACTACCATATAGACACAGGGATAAAGGGTGGTTACTGTGATTGATCATACAGATCCAAAGAGGCTAGGTAGCATGGGGTCCGGTTCTGGGCATCATCTACGTAGGTATTGTTGTAAGACATTCCAATATGGGAGCACTGGAGACATGTATTCCGAAGCGCAAGTGTCATGTTTTGGAGCAGCTACGAAGAAAGAGCTATCAGTTCTGAAAATCGAGTTGGTCAAGGATTTGAGAGTCTTACACAACACATAGCTCCTTTCCGCGGGATCTCTATGATAGCGATCCCATCTTGTCAGACTTTGCCAGGGCACACTTGTTTCGAGAAATTCCCATCTGATAAGAAATAGGCTGTAAGGTATTATGACGTGATGCTGCTCTGTTCCCTGGGTAGGCCCCTGAAATATTTACTATTTTCCCTAATGGCTTTAATAAGGGACCCCATATATTAGCATTTTTCAAAGGGCTTTACGGGCCAACCCAGCTCCGGTGTCTTGATTCGCGGTAGTGGTGGATCTTGTTCCTATGGTTTGGAAGTTTCGGAAGCAGGAGCGCTGATATTTGCGGTTCCTTTTGCAAGAACCTCCGTACTTGAAGAGCACTTGCTGCGATCCTAGGGTTTAGGGATTTAGGGCTTAGGGTTTAGGGGGAATGGTTGGTGGCTCCTAAATTCTTTGCTAGCTGGTCATTTGTCAACTGGACTATGCTCCCCAATATAGAAAAAGAGTAGATCCTCCTCTGGATCATGGCAGATCGTAAGTAGAATGTAATCTTTTTTGATCCCACCGTCAAGAAAAGCCTGCCCCATATCTCCTCATATATATTCACATATCCCTTTGTAGAACACTAAACCCTAGACTTAGTAAACCATTACGAGTACTTATCACCTGACCTTGGGAAGGAAAGCTACCGAACTGCGGAACAACAAGCCCTGTTGGCTGCAGGGACAGCAGATCTGCAGGACCCTAGGTTGCTAACAGCCTGAGGGTAGTTCCCAAAATTAGGGTCCAACTTTGGTAACCCCAAATATTACGTAGGTGCCGTAATATATTCTGTAAACAAAAGGGGCCCATAAATTTGTGAACTACCCATGAATTTGCTACTGCAGGTGTTGGGTCTCTTAGGGCTTTTGGGCTTTCAGGGTTTGAGGTTTAGGGCTTTGGGTTTAGGCTTTTAGGGCGTCTGCGCTTTTGGGTTTCAAGGTTTAGGGTGTTCTTTAGTTTGCATTTCATTTTTCATTTCCTGTCGATTTGATTCTCTGTTATAGTCCCCCTTAAGTAGCTAAATATGGGGTATATGGGGATCTTATTATAATATACCCAAAGCCATATTCTATCTACTTAAGGGGGACTATACCCTAAACCCTAAATTGTAGATTCCATTTTCTTTTCCATTATCCTTATATGTAACCCCTATATTCTATCCACTTAAGGGGGACTATAGCCTGATAGCTATCAGGCGCGATCTTCTCGCGAGCTGGAGCGGCTTTCGTGCCAGCTGCAGGCCACCGGCCGTGCGGTTGCGATGGAGAGATCCGTGGCTATCCAGGAGCGACTCACCGCTCCAAGGGGAAAACAGTGGGGATGCTAAAAGTATTCAAATTTTCAAGATTTTTTTCGCCCAAAAAATCATCCGACGCCCGTACCGGTGCAGCTGAGCTCACTTTGGCTGCTTTCGGGCGAGTAAGTGGGGTGCTTGGGGTCAGGCTGTGAGCCATAAGGCGTTTGTCCCACCATGATTCGAAGCAACAAGCTCCAAGGACAGAAAAACTTCCTCAGCGTTGCAGCTGGAACAGGGCTTGCAGTCACGGGATTTGCGGTCCTGTTATCCCTATTATTATTGCTATAATTCTTCTTCTTCTTTCTATTACTACTACAATTACTACAACTCCTACTTCTACAGCAACAACAACAACGACAACTACTGCTGCTACTACTACGACGACAACAACTACTACTACATCAATATCAGTATTCTTGTAATTTTTTCATTATTATGATTCTGAATTCTTATTGTTAAAAGGTTCAGGGTATGATGAAAAAACCTGTTCAGGGATCCAGGCCTCATGACTTCTGGCGCCTATTTTTTTCGAGCCAGAACCCCTTACACCCACCCAAGGGGGGGTTGTCAAAATTATTGTTCCTTTTTGGGTCCCCAATACAGAGTATAGCATGATGGTTACCAAAAACAGGGTCAAGACTGTAACAACCTACCATGTCCTTCACCAGGAGCAGGCGCGGCGGCAGCGCCAGCTGGACCTAGTGGAGGCTCAGCGCCGCGACGCGGAGGCGGCATCAGGGCGTGCCAGGCTCCCGCGTCGAAGTGTTTTTGGTTTGGGTAAGGATTTTGGAAATTATGCCACGAAATTTGTGATCCCAATTTGGTGGTTTTCCCAGCTCAGGGATTGTCTTGCGAGGGCAGAAGCACATACCGTACACGTTTCGAAGCTGTGGGGATTGTTTCTGTATAAACAGGAGAATATTGTGACTATTGTGGTGGGTTTTCAAGGTTCGCGAGTTGTTCAAAGAGAACCATTGTGAAGATGCCTGCAGTAGTAACTCTAACTGCAATAGTTTTTTAGTGTACCATCACTACTACGTCACATTCTCAAGACAGTTCTAGCAGTCTTCGTATCGTCATTAGGGCGGCCTCCAGTTCTGTAGTAAAAGGCTGTTATCAACATCATGATCATCATGGGGACCTATCTTGCCTGTGGCAGATGCCCCCTGATCCTGTGGAGCGCAACATGCATGTCGAGCGCGCACTGCATTGCAATTGGACGTGAGGATAAGATGATAAGCCCCAAGTCTCACAACGCAGAGCATTATAAGTATAATGAGGATTACAATTACCATAATTGCCATAATTACTAGACATACTATCATTACTACTCTTATTATTACTACTACTATAAATAACCAATCTCATAATGCAGAGTGATTGAGCAGCTGTGGCAGAGGCTGAGATGCTGCACCCTCAGCCTAGGCTTTAGATGAGGTCTGGTCCTTCCACACTACTCAGTGCCATGCACACTTATTTACATGGACCTGGCAGGCATGACCTTGAGCGACTACGTGCTGCCGTGCAAATGGCGCGGGCGGATTTCGGCAGGTACTGGTAGTGACTAGCAGCCAAGGCATGTCCAATCCGCTGAAGTCCGCAAGTTGAGGCAGCAGGAGGTGTTGGGCACAGTCCGCAAGCAGATGCGTTGCTTGGCGGCTACACTGATGTCATGCCATCGGAGGGTAGCCAGCAGGCGCTCGGCTTGGAAGTCTCAAGACTGGAATCATGCCCGTATGAGGTGAAACCCAGGATGCCCTCAGTCTGGCCACGAACGGCAACGAGCATCTGAAGGCTGTTTGTTTTTCCTAGCCAGTGTTCAGAGAGTACATGTCCAAGGAAAATCTGTCCTTCTCATAGGTGCAACTGGCGGAGTACCGTGCCCGCTCACAGAAGCTCCTGCAGGAGGAGGCAGGGAAGGGAGCATGCTTTCCATGACAGGGCTTTATTCCAAAGCAAGGAGATGGCATCGTGAGTTTGGGTCAGAAGTTCGGCAGCAAGGTACGCCTACAAGCCAATCGCGGGTTCAGAGTTGCATGGCAGCGGAGACCACTTTGGCCGAAGTTCACGGCTTAGCCAACAGAATCAGTTCAGCCCACTCCTGTCCAGGTAGTCGCTCGCCAAGCCGTCCATGACGAACGATTCCTCAGACAGAAGCACTTCTACGAGGCAGCTGGGCAGGGAGCTCTGTCGGTTCCCGCCTTGTGCGTCAGTTGTTTTTGCATAATGTCTAAGGACTTAATATGGGGACTACCTGGGGATATAGGGGTTATAGAATGACTATATAAGGGTTATATATGGT
>CAJNIZ010001616.1:394-25301 GCA_905231905.1 Symbiodinium pilosum
ATGGAAACTCATATAGCCCCCTTTCAGAGGGACTATAGTGTTTAAAGGTTTTGGGTTTCCATGTTAGTTTCCGGGAGTGTAGTTTCCCTTTTCCTTTCCACTATCAGTATATGTGTATGTATATATATACATATATATAACCCCTATAACCCCCCAGTGTCTGCCACACTCTGTTGCAGGTCTCTGCCCTTTAGGATGTCGATGGCGTTCACCGCCGCAATCCCCTCCTCGAGTCCCCAGGAGCCCACAAACTTCTACCTTCGGGGCACCGAAGGTCATGTGCCTGAATTTTAAAGGACCGCAGAATCCTTCATGAAAAGATTCCCTTGTAAAACAAGAGTGGATGTTGACCATCCCAAAGTACCCTACAATTACCCTATAAACTATAAACCGTTATAAACTATAAACCCTAACCCTGTAAACCCTAAACCCTAAACCATCAATTATTTATGCTCCTATCCTACAGGAAGCCAGATCGAGGCTCCGAACATTGGTTCACTTCGGGAGTGGCTAGGTAGGCTGCAAAACCCGATGCTATCTATACTGGTAGTTAGAATAATAGGAGACAGTTTAGGTCATTACAAGCTTATGATTTTGGTTTTTCCCGTGCCTACGATGGATGGAGAAAATCTTGCACCACCTGGGTTACCCTCCACCCAACATTCATTGTATTTTGGATTTCCTACATCCACCATAGGAGTGTAGAAGACCCTCTGAAGCACACCAAAACATCGTAAGTAGCACCCGCCCCTACTCTAGCCGCCCCCACCCCCACCTACACACTAAACCCTATAAGCCCAAACGGAAACAAACTAATCACCTCCCCCCAAGACTGAGCACCCCCAATTAGATGGAGTATGTAGGCGGTGTGTAGGGGAATCAGTAGCAAATGAAAACGACAATATTCTGCAACTATGCACAGCTTGGGGCTTAAGGCTAACGCCACTGCTAAACGCACAATTTTGCATAAATCATCTTCTCCCAAATATATAAAAGTCCAATATTTGAAAGGCTTGATCATTGGGCAGGGTCAGCAGAGGGTCTGATTACCCAAGACCCTAAACCCTAAACCGCTAAACAGGGGATTACCGTGGCCCGTGCCGCTGCTTCCGTTGGAGCTTGCGCCTATGGAGCTTCCAGAGGAATGATGGCCGTCGGAGCCTTCTTCGCGCTTTTTTGTTTTGGGCTACCCAAGGGTTTAGAGTCCCCCTTAAGTGGATAGAATATGGCTTTGGGTATACTATAATAAGATCCCCATTCACCCAATATTCTATCTACTTAAAGGGCACTATAGGGCTCCATTATCTACAGCTTCATGGGCCATAGCCACTAAATGGAGGGTAGTTGCGTTCAGATCTTGGCACGGTTCAGCGACTTAGGGCAGACCGTAAACCTTTTACATGCCCGCAACAAAGCTAGAGGAATCCGGGAACTCTCATCCAAACCAGGGAAGCAGGGTAGCCCTTAGCTGATTTTTGGTGTGTAGGGCATGGAAGATACGCTTCAATCACTTACCTTTATTTCCACCTGCGAACACCCCAGCCCCACATAATTAACAGTACTGTCCACAGTCCATTCCCAACTAAAGCCTAAAGCCTAAACCTTAGTAAAGACTAGACGCCAAGAACCAGCAAATCTCTGAACCCTCAACCCTAAACCACATACCAGTCCCTACTAGTATGATAACTTCCATCCTAAACCCCAAACCGTGTAGTAGTCTCCGAACCAATAGTACCAATGTAGTTTCCATGTTCTTTTCTGTTCCCTCTTCAGCACCCGAAACCCTAAACCTTGAACCCCAAACCCTAAAGGTGAACCTTGAATCCTAGATCCTAAACCCTACACCCTGAGACCCTACGACCCTGTACCCTAAGCCCTACCTAAACCCCATCAGTATGTAAAACAATAGCCCTAAACCCCTAATAAAGGCCATTACTTTACATACTTTTGGGGCCCAGGTAAACCCTAAGATCACCAGGAAGTCAGACACATGCCTTGGTGGCTGCTGTGGGGACCTTGCCGCCGCTGTCGGCGGACGGCCTGGCGCTGTCCCGAAGGTTCCAAATCGCAACATAGGGCTCCACCGTGTAGGAGTATAGGTTTAGGGTTTTTGCTAGGATTTAGAATGTAGGGTCTAGGTTTAACTTGATTTTGCTAGGATTTCAAATTCAGGGTTCAGGCACAACTTCAGCCATAGGATCTCTTAAAAGGGTGATATAGGGAGATATGTTCAGGTTTAGGGATCAGGGTCTATGTAGGGGTGTATAAAAATGTTAGGGCAGCAATAATGGAGACGCAAATGGGAAAGAACATGGGTATCGAAATGGAAACTTAGCTTATATTGTGGGTTATATGGATTATGTAATGTATGGGCCAGAAGATTTCCCCATCTTATTTGAACGTCCATTCCACGTACCCTGTACTATAGTGAGACACGGAAGCTGGGACCATGCTGCTGTTGGTTTTTTCAAGCCGCCACAGTCCAAGAATCATGCTTCATGGTTGGGTTAGATGTATTTTAGGGTTTAGGATTCAAGGCTCATGGTTTTGAAATATGCATTCTGCCCCAAAACCTGGGGCTTCAGGTTTGAGGTCTTCGAGTGTAGTGATCTATTCGGCGTTTTGGGTTTTGGGTTTAAGGGTTTAGAGGCTTGAGGGCTGTCGACACCTCGCATGGCCAAAGCAGATAGCAAGGCGGTTTTCGGGGGGGGTTCAAGCAGTTTTCCTGAAGAAGGCTGTAAACGGAAGCGCGGGGTGAGTTCGTGCCGTGCCTTCAGCCATCACCCGCATTGTATCTCGATACCACCGCCAGAAACCAGAGACTCCAAGCTCCAGGGCAGCCCAATCTCCCTTCCAATTTCGAACCAAAAGACGAGGACCTGAACCCCAAGCGACACCCAACTAAACCCCTAAATTCTCAAAAAGTCTCAAACCTGTATAGGACGAAAGCACGCCAAACCCGAACAAACACGGAACCCTGAACTCTCATATCAAGCCTCCAAGCCCTTGGGGTAATGAAGAATGGGAAAGAAATTGGAACATGAAATGGAAACTGGGGTCTTGGGTGGGGTTATACCGGGATTTTTATATAATATATACATATACATATGTATATATTGGCGGCATAATGGAAAAGAGAACATGGAAACTACTGCATTATAGTTCAAAACCCTGCTACGTCCAAACCGCAAAGGCGATCATACGGTGGCTGGGTTGCTTTTGGGCAGTTGCAACGACCTTTTCGTGAATTACACGGCTTAACTTACGTTCCTGAATTAAGAGTCTAAAGCCCCATACCAGGCCAGTTTACATGTCTGTTTTTGCTTTGATTCTGACACTATGGAAATTTGATTCTCAGCCATGATACTCTGGTTTACGTTAACAGCTCTCAAAGGTAATGCCCTATTCCTTAACCCGAAACCCTAAACCACATTTTCTACACTGCAACCCAGTAATCGGTGGATCTGCCTTTTCAAGAAGGTACTCGATGTGAGCCAATCGAGCTTCAGGTGTATCCTGCTTGGTCACCGGTTTCACGGTTTGGGGTTTAGGGATTCAGGGTTTAGGATAGGGTTTAGGGCTTAGAGTCTAGGGTTGATAGGGTTAGCCATAACAGCTCCATGTAGGGTTTGGGGGTTATGTACGGATGTGCAGGAGTGCAAGCTACGGAGCAATGTAGGGACACAAAATAGTCTACGGCTTAGGGTTAGGTGTGGGTCTCCATGTCGCGAATTTGGTGGAATGTAACCGCAAAAGTAAGGTTTCCGCAGGATCTAGGTGGGGAATAGGGCTTCGGGATTTGGGACTAGGAATGCGCTATAGAGATATAAGCAAAAAATACATATATGGGTGGTTGTCAAAATTATGGTCCCTTTAAAGGGAATCCCAAATATTAGGTGCCGTATTATGATAGGGACCCAAAAAGGGACCACAATTTTGACAACCACCCATATAGCAAGATTCAAGGTTGAGGGTTTGGTTTGGGATTCAGGGCTTAGGTTTAGGGTCTACCCTCCCCAGTTCACCACCCTCAAATAGAGAATAATCCCAGAACCACCTTGACTAGTTATGATTGCCATGACTACTATCAGCTGAAAGGTTGCAGGTACATTCGCCCTTTCTGGGTTTAACAAATACTCAACCAACTTGCTAACATCTTTCATATCCAGCTTGACACCTCACTTGTAGGTAGGGCGCAGTTCTGGGGTATTGTTCGGGGTTGGCGTCGTGCAGCAGAATCCGGCAAGTTCACTCTACGACTGTGACGCGCAGGAGGGCATTGCATTCACGCGGGCTTGTACGTTTAGTAAGGGCTTGCAAGGGCCCCCCCCCGAAGGTACACCCGCTGGGTTTAAGGAGCTAAAAAGGACTAGAAAGGGCTTAATCAAGCCCAAATCAGGCTATAAATCTGCGGGGAGGGGTACCTTTGGGGGCGGTACTATTATAATCCCTTATCTAGTTATTCAGGGTGCACAGCGTGAAGCAGGTTCCAAGAGGTGATGTCTCGCTCTGCTTGCTTCACACTTGGCCATCTCTGATGAGATGGTTCCTTCCCTCAATGCCCCGAAACACCAGGATCCTGTCGACCCAGAAGCCCATGCGTTTCAGACATGTGCACTCTACATCTCCCCAAGCCTTCCTTCCCGAAACTTCCCAGGGTCATGGCGCCCAACCCTAAACCCCTAAACCCTAAGCCCAACCCCGCCCTAAAGCCCAAAACCCTAAGCCCTGAACCCCTAAACCCAAAACCCTAAAGCCCTAAATCCCTTCAAGCGGGGCAGTCCCTTACGAAGAACCCCTTCCATGGTTCCATGCTGCAGTACAACCACTCGAAAAGCTGGCGGGATGTAGGTCTGAGAGTAGAATCGGATTTGGGAATATTTTCTAGTACAAGTATGCTAGATTAATAGGGCTTGGGGGATTCAATCTATTACAGTATAAGGATATACAATTTTGTAGGTCTACTGGCTGACCAAAAATCTGGGTCAATGCAGCTCGATTCTCGTTGCCGCTTGACCCGCTGTCGAAGGGACTCTGCCAAATATGGGTCCATTCCGCTCGAGTCTCGTTGTAGCTTGAGATGCTGTCGAAGGGACTCGGCCACTGAGCCTATCGGTGTCATATTCTTGGGCTTGCGCGGCTTCGATGTCGCAGTGGTTGTCGGGGTGTCTCCTCTCCTCTTCTCGCTACCATCCCCACTGCCTCCTGTTCGTTAATAGGCAGGCTTCTCTATGTTGGAACAACTCTGGTAGATGTCGGTCATACAACCTTGACATTGCGAGCCCCTACGCCCTACACCCAAATGCTTACATAAGCACCACCTTGCGGGGGCCGAAATCAGATCTCCTCCCACATAATCGTTCCTTGCAACCTCAACCCCTCATAGGAGGACTCTATGATTGGCAATTGACTTCTTATAGGATGTTTATAATGAGGCCAGGGTTACCAAAGTCGTCTTAGTACACATGAACCGCACATGCTGACCTCAGCCCACAAACCAACAAGAAAAGAAAGGCATCTGCGACAATGCAATCCTTACAGGATCCCATGGTTGAGAAGCCGCATGCTGGCACGCAGCCGGCATATTATTTCTCCTTCTCGAAAGAACGCGGAGGCTCCAATGGCCCCGTTTTCAATGGACAGTAATCTTTGTGGTGCCCTTTCTGGGCTTCCATGCTAGGTTTTGGGGGAGCGTATAATAATCAGTTAAACCCTCAACCCTAAACTCCACAGTGAACCCTAAACTCTTTACCCCTAACGCATAAACCTTAAACTGTGTGATTGGCTTACTGGTTCTTAGAAGAAATTGAGGGAAGAGAATCCCTTTATAAACCGTATAACCCTACGTAAACCCTACACCTTGAACCCTAAACCCTAAATCCAACCCCAAAACATATTCCCATTTCCCCTGCTAACCCCCCAGTAAGTTGGGTGGTCGCACCTCTACAGGACCGCTTTTCTTGGCACGATCCTCAGCCCAGGATGAGGTGAGAAAAAAGGGAGATGCTGGAAGGATCAAGTAGCTCCACACCCCCATCCACGGTTTGGCGTTTACGCAGTTTAGTGTTTAGGGCTTTGGTTTTTCGGGCTTAAGGGGAACTTAACTTGAAGTAGCTGGCTTTTTCGGGGAACAGTAGAACTAGGATTGAAACTACATACTTACTTCTAGTTAGCAAGGAATGGAGGAAGGGATCCTTCTGGTAGTCCCTATGCTACCTTTTAAAGGGCTTCTATGGTTGTAGAGAGTTTAATTTGGGTGTAGGGTTTAGTATACGAGCCATTACAAACTGCTAATATCCCCTTAGTAACCCCATAGTAGTTCCTTGGATAATCCCCTGTATAACCCCCTTTAAGACCAATGCTCATATGATCCCCGAGAATTGGAGTAGCTTGCGTGTTCTTTCCCTGTGGGTCCTGTTCGGGGTGCATGTCAGTTTGGAGTGCAAAACTACAACCTCAAGCATTGTAACCCTAAACCCTGTAAACCTCAAGCATGGTAGGCTTCTTGGAGACCTCAATGGGAAACCATGGCAACCTTGTGCTGCGTCAAGGTTAGCAATCACAATGGGATTTATGTTGGGTTTATACTGGATTTATAGGGTTTATACTGGATTTATAGGGTTTATATCGGGTTTGTATAGGGATTAGGGAGCGGCTCAGGGGTGCAGGGTTTTAGGGTGTTTAGGGTTCAGGGAGTTAAGGGCTTAGGGAATTTCCGGCTGATGACCACAAAGATCCAATCAAACATTACCTGCGACTCTTGTCGCCTACAGTTTACGTGAAAGTGCTCAGGTTCGACAGGCGATTCAAATGATTTGAATAACCCCAAACACCTCCCCCCACCGGCAACAAGGACCCTATGACTGTGACTATCATAGGACTCTTCTGAGCTTCTTACGAAGGGTAGGAGGCTTCACTTCCAACTTACAATTAGTCCTTGGCAGCTGGACCGGACTTGACGTATCTCACTCTACTACAACTTAGGCATATTACGAAACACCACTGTTACTCCTGATGGCACCCACAAGGGAATGTAGGTTATGAAGTTATAACCTGCTACTCAACTGCAAACCTAAAGCCTAAACTCTGAATCCAAAACCTTAACCTCTCTACCCTAAACCCTAAAACCCTAAACCACATCAACAAACAAAATTGCAACCAGGGTAAGTCCGGGTTCAAACACAGGTTGAATCTAGGTGCAGGGTTTTAGGGTTTAGGGCTTTAGGGGTTAGGGCTTTAGGTTTTAGGGCTTTAGGGGCTGAGGGGTTTAGGGTTCAGGGCTGCGTTTTCCTACCTGAATCTACTAAGTCAGCGCAGACCTGTTGAGAAAGAAAAGCTCTTTTTCGATCGCTTCAGTTCCCAGCCAACGTCCTCTACCCAATTACCCAAACCCTAAACTATGAACCCGAAACCTCAAACCCTCTACCTGAAAACCTCAACCACTGTGACAAGACTCTAGTAACCTGACCTTGTAAACTGCACCTACCTTGCTACTAAGTTGTATAGTCCCCCTTAAGTAGATAGAATATGGGCTTGGGTATACTATACTAAGATGCCATATACCCCATATTCTATCTACTTAAGGGGGACTATACACCTTAATCCCAAAACAGTTAGCTAAAAAACACGCATACTCGAAGACTTGGATGGTCTCAGCCTAAACCCCTCAGCCTAAACCTTAACCCTTTGGGTAGCTGAACGCCTAAACCCAATGGCCTAAACCTTAAACCCTTGGGTATCTGAACGCCGAAAACCCCCTAGCTGAACGCCTATCACCCCACAGCCTAAACCTCAAGCTCCTGAACCCTTAGGTCGCTGGAACCCTAACGACGATTCCTTATCCTAAACTCCAACCCTAATCCCTAAACCCAAACCCTAAACTCCTGAAGCCTTAGGTCGCTGGATGCTCAAACCTGGGGCCCAAGACCTCCGGCCACGGTAGCGAAGGCAGTGTAGATCCGCCGTAGCGGCGAATTCGCTCCTCTAGCCCAGGCAAGGAATTACTCTTTCTGGCCATTGTAAAATTATATGGAGGTTTCCCCAAAAAAATATTTTGCGAAACAACCAGATACTCTTTCTGGCCTTCTTATTCGGGTTTAGGGTGGGCTTTAGGGTGTTTAGTCCCCCTTAAGTAGAAAGAATATGGCTTTGGACACTTTTAAAAAGATCCGCGTATACCTCATATTCTACCTACTTAAGTGGGACTATAAGGGTTTACGGTGGGGTTGAGGTCCGGCAAGCCAACGGCACGGACCATCTGAATAAGATCCTAGATCCTAAGCCCTACACCCTATTTCTAGGATCCTGCTGTTGGGGGAAAAGCCCTACATGATCCCTATAAGGTTTAGCGTTTAGGGCAGGGTTTAGGCTTCAGGCTGTAGGGGTTTATATGCACATGCTGTAAGCATTGCGTTGAAATTCAAGCCCCTGAACCTTAGACCCTACACACCCAAAACCCTACTAGAACCTAAGCCTAAACCCTATAAACCATATACCCTATAAACCTTAGCCCCTACAAACCCCAGAAACCCTAGAACCTACACCTAAACCCTATAAACCATATACCCCAAACCTTACACCCTACAAGCACCACCTAAACCTAAACCCTAGAAACCATATACCCCAAACCTTACACCCTACAACCCCCCTAAACCCTAATCCCTTAACCCTAATCCCCAAACCTTAAACCCTAAACCTTAAACCCCAAACCTTAAACCCTAAGCCCCAAACCCTAAACACCCCAAGACCTCTAATCCTCTCCTCGGTTTGCCGGTGGAGGCCAGCTGGCTCACGGGTCTGGATACATCCTTCCCAGACTCTAAGGCCGAAACAGGGGTTTATGGGGTTTAAGGGTTTAGGGGGTTTGGGTTTAGGGGTTTTAGGGTTTAGGGTTTCAGGGTTTAGAGCTTCAGGGTTTAGGGGTTTTAGGGTTTAATTAGGGTTTAAGGGTTTAAGGGTTTAGGGCCCTGTTATGGGGACGCAAGGTTTAGGGCTTAGGGTCGGGATGTAGCCGGCACATACCCTATCTATGTCATTTCTTGTCATATGTAAATATACATATATGTATATATATATGTATGTATTTGTATTTGTTGTTATCTCTCTCTCTCTCTCTCAGAACTCCTGGGGTTCTAAAAAATGGCGAATGAAGGCTCATATTAGGCTTCCAGTCGCAAATAAGATTGAGTTTAGGACCAGGAGAGTGGGGGTTAACAATTTTTAATCGGGGCTTGATGTGATGAAATGGTTGAGCCTTGTGCACTCTGGTAATTTGGAACGAAGGCTCTCCGGATTACTGGCCGTTTGTGCCCCAAAGACCCAAGAATGTGATCTTCTACAACTTTTATGAAAAATAACAACAAGGCCTTGGCTTGTTTGGGCTTGATGCCTTGCGCTGGTGCTTTTCCATTCAGTTGTTCCACTAGCTGGTACTACCAGGAGGGGATCCAGCCCTAAACCCTAAATCTAAACCAGTGCCATTAACCTGAGAGCGCTGGCCCGCTGCTTAGGGTTCAGGGTGGTTTAGGGTTTAAGGTGTAGGGTTTAGGCTTTCGGGTGCATCCCGGAAACACAGCAACTAAAACCTTACACCCTAAACGCAGATTCGTGAACTGTATACTTTATAAGCTCTTAATCCTAAACCCTGAATCCTAAACCCAGATTCCCGAACTCTATACTCCAACCCAACCAGCTACTAGGGGCCATACAGGGCGTAATGAAGCCTAATAGCAGTATTCTCAATCTAGGGGATGTACTCTTGGGGGGGGGAGCGCAACCCTAACTACACGTCTAAACCCATAGTTCCTGTGGGTGAGACCCCGCTATGCGCTATGAGGACCCCAGTCGATTTTCAAACCTGGATCGTTTGTGCGAACTATGGGTAAGGTTGAAAAAGGTTATCATGACTTAACCCGAGTTGTTCCTAGCTGCTTTTCATTCAACTAAACATATGACGCATTCTGAGGCCCAAACCTTAAAACTCCCAGGTCCTAAATCCTAAGCCCTGA
Source organism: Symbiodinium pilosum (assembly GCA_905231905.1). Lineage (NCBI taxonomy): Eukaryota > Dinophyceae > Suessiales > Symbiodiniaceae > Symbiodinium > Symbiodinium pilosum. Next base: position 10,402 of record CAJNIZ010001616.1, read on the forward strand.
ACCCTAAACCCCGAACCCTAAACACCTTAAAACCCCTTAACCCTAAAACCCCTAAACCCTAAACCCCAAACCCTACAGTCTATTTGCAACTGCCAATTCCGAGTTTTGAGATCAAGGCCAGGCTTGGAGGGAGACCCCAGTCATCCACTCATTTAATATGAGGTTTAGGGTTTAGGATTTAGGGTGTAGCTGGAGCCTGCCAGCCCAAGATCGCCTTCATCAAACTCACGCTTCTCGTCCAGGTTGAGGTCCTGAGGAGGTTGTAGGATTTAGGGTCCAGGGCTTGGGATTTAGGGGGTTTAGAGATTAGGATTTAGCCTTAAACCCTAAACCCGGTTTAGGTTTAGGATTTGGATTCAGGGTTTAGGAATGCTACACAAAATTCAGCAACAGCCCACATTACTAGGATTGGTTTTTTTATGTAGACCCCTGATTAGTAAACCCTTTCCTCTTAAGTTCCTGAATACCAGGATCCCTATTATAATCAATAAAAAGGGGAGGGGTTTATTAATCTGGGGTTTGGGTCAGGGTTTAGAGACTGTGGGGTTTCAGGGTTCAGTCACATCTCCGAACTAAACCCTTTGAATCAGGGTTTGGGGTTGAGGGTTGAGGGACAAGTAGATCCAGTGTAATCCTCAACACCCGCCTGAACTGATACTGAAACACTGAGACCTGTACTCGCAGCCCAACTGCTGCCAAGCTTCCGAAATGAACTTCTTCCACTTGCTCTTAGGGCAAGATGCCATGGCGTCCACAACTAGAGACCTCAGTTTGAGAAAGCCTCTTTCAAACGCAGTAGCAGCAGTAATCGCCGAAGTAGCAGTAGTAGTAGGACGTAGAGAAGGAGCATAAGTAGCAGGAGGAGCGGAGGGTATACTACCTACCAGCAGCAGAAGCAGCAGTAGCAAAATGCAGCCGTAGCTGTAGCGCGAGCTGTAGCACTAGACGAAGCAACAAGATGCCTGTGCCGGCGGCCTCAGCATTGTTTCTTTGTCATAGCTCTCTGTCACGGCAATTGCGGACTTGAAAGCAGGGCGCGCAATTATGAATAAGGCATGTAACTTTGAAGGCTTACTCTCCAAATTCCTGAGAATAGTGGAAAGAATGTGGAAGAAAAATTAGAAACTGGGCTATAAAGGGATGTATAGGCATCGCTCCAAAGAAGGGAAGCCCCTACCCTCAACCCGAAACCGCTTATATGAGCTACTAGAAACCTAGTATCCCTCTTAATAACCCCTATAAAATCCCCTATATAACCTGCCTTGAAGCAGTTTAGATATATGCCTCTTAATAACCCCTATATAATCCCCTATATAGCCTGCCTTCAAGCAGTTTAGATATATGCAGATGCAAGAGACGCGCGGTTGAGTCGGGCAAAGCCCAAGACATCCTCATGGTTGCTCTTTCACTCACAGCCAAATACCCAGACCCCGTATGGGATCCAAAAAAATGGAACCACCCAATATGAACCCATAACTACATTGGGGAAACTAGGGGATTATCGGGGGGTTCAATTTTTTAGAAGGGGATCTGGATAGCTGTTTAGGGTTCTAGGGTTTAGGCTTTAGGTAAAGGGACTTTATTGGGAACCCCGGGCAGGGAACCCCAAGAATATAGTAGAAATATAGTAGGAATATACCTGCCAGGGTCCTTATATTCCAATATATTACTATTATATTCTTGGGGTTCCCTGTTTGGGGTTCCCAGTAAAGTCCCTTGACAAGGGGCATAGGCAAATGCCGGTTCAGGTCAAAACCAGAAAGGCCCATGCACGTAATTTATAGAGTATCCCCAAATGGAAGTAGGACCCAAACTATTTGAAGAGCTAAACTACAGAAAATACCATACATGAAGCTCGGATCCCATTTAAAATTGAGAAGTTGTCCTCGGCTACGGGGCTCCCTGGTGGTTGATGCGGAATGTCATACAGCATTCCAACATATGTGCCAGACAAGTTGAAGCTTTCCGAATTTGGGTTCAACGTCAATCCAAAACTTTCAGCTGAAAACATTTTGGAGGATAGTGAGCACATCTTTCGTTGGGGAGGTGGGACACGCAGTGTAGGGATTAGGGTGGGAAGTTTACTATCATGGGGTGAGGGTTAAGAAGGCCATGCCTACAGATGCCCTCGCTACCCTTCAACCTAACACCCTAAGCATTACCACGTATCGCAACTCACGAATCTCCTCGAACCCACCAAGACCTGAAACCCCAAGCGGTTAAGGGTTTAGGAGTAAACCCTAAACCCTGAAACGCAAAGTTAGGTGCCTGACTCAGAGAGACTCAAGCCTAGCAAGGTCCTTGTTGATGTACTCGTAGGTCTGATTCAGCTGTGCAATCAGCAAGTTCAGCAGCAGAACCACCTCGGTAGGGGCAGATTTTTGGGAGCCTGCAGGCACCCATGTTTGGGCAGTAGGACTCGCGAAAAAAACTACAGAGAAAAAACCAGCTCCCTGAGCCTAGGGGGCGAGTAATGGCTCCCGTAAACCATAAAGCCTGGCCTAATGCCTTGACTCCCCATAGATCTTTAGCATCTTTATCCCCAGGCCAAGCACTCACAAACCAGCGTTATTACAGAACTTCCAATTAGAAAGCATCAGGCGCGGTAAGCTTAGTTATCTTCTTCGCAGGATACCGTTGACAAAAACAACTTCAGTTTCAGCCCCTGTTGTATCTTGCTGTGGAATCTTAGAAATGAAGGTCTTTTGGTTCTAAGGAATTTCAGAGTAGGTCAGCGAATTACTAAATCTGAAGGCCAGCGACGGACACCAGAAGGAACAAATAGATCATTGTCAGGAGCATCGCGTCATCTTGGACTGCGGGGTCTCCCTGATGACATTGGAAATTAAGGTGTAGGGTCTAGGGTTTATTGTGTGAAGATGTGTGAAGTACCTTGTATACATACATATGTATATACATTTACAGATACATATTTGTATGTACATGCATACACGCATCATGAAAGAAAGAACCTTTGGAGGTGTGTGTTTGACGATGCTAGAAAGGTACTCCCACACGGTCTAAGGGTTGCTTGGAAAGTTATGTAGCAGCCGCAATTATCCCTATTATGAGCTTACTAAGGCCCCCTGACCCCCCAAGTAGGGCGGCCAGAGGATGGAGCGTTTACCTGCGTGGGAAGTTTCTATTTATAGGGGGACGACAAAACTGACCCCAACATATTCTATACTAGTTCTGGGCATCCCCCCCAAAAAAGATACCGCTAATTTCGGCACCCTCGCCCTCACCCCACTTTCAGTGATTTCCAAGTTGTCCTCGGCCGTGCTCTCATGCTGCTTCAATACTGCAATTACATGTTGTTCAGTGTTTGGGGTTTAGATGTTAGGGTTTCGTTAATACGCCTTTTAATACGTCCTATGAGACCACAAACCCTAAACCCTATATTATATGATCCCTACATAGCCCCATTCAGAAGTTTAGACTATGGCCTGAAGCCCCAAATCCTACATCCCAAAACCCTAAACAATTCCCAAAGCACCCAAATTCTGCACCACCCGTAGCACCTCTATACCTTCTTGTAGGGTTTAGGGCTTGGGGTCCATTTGAATCACGGTCCTACCGCGGGCCATAAATGACCAGAGTGTTCGTACCCAGCCTATGGCTAGGCCTTCTGCTTATGCAGCGAATCGGGATTCCACAACCAACCGAAGCTGAAATTTTACATGCAGCTATCTGTACGTCCCCTACTGGCCACAGCATGCAGGTCAGCCCCACCAACTATCCTCGGAGCTAGAGAAAGAATCTATGGACGTCTCGGAGTCTTGCCCGTCCAGGGTGAAACGTTCCGGTTGTGGCACTCCTGCAGCAAAGCCGAACATCAGCCTTCTCGTCCGAGCCTTGCGTGAGAGCAACAACCGCTTCTCGCTATAGTAGGGGTCCTTGCCCAATACTCGTCCAAAACAGCGCCAGCGGCTTCGACTCTGCTGTGCTCGGTGCGGAAGCCTTGCATAAGAGGCAACAAGAGCCTGTGGGTCAAAATGACCGTCTTATGTTGCATGCATAAGACACAGCCGAACGAGCGTCCTGTCCAGGGCGCCAACAGGCCGCAAAGGCGTAAATTCACTGAAGGAACCAGGCCGAACTGGCCCCTAAGCCCTAAACACTCCTCAACCCTAAACCCTAAGCCCTAAGCCCTAAACCCTACAAAACTAGGCCCTAAGCCCTAAACCCTAAAGCCTAAGCCCTAAACCCCTAAACCCTAAATCCTTAGCCCTGAGCCCCAAAACCCAAAATCCTAAGCCCCCAAACCCTGAACCCCAAACCCTAAATAGTTGCTTTCATTTTCTTTTCCATTATCCCAATATTCTACATTCTGACTTGAAGCTGGTTGTAAATTATCCATTGTGGTCCGCATGTCCTGGATCTCGCGGAAGTCGCCCTGGTACAGGCCCACAGTGATCGAGAAGAGAGAGATAATGGCCTGAGCTTCATGTTTAGGGTCTAGGGTTTAGGGCTTCAGAATTAGGGATTAGGGTTCTAGAGTTTTAGGAGTTTAGAGTTCTAGAGTTTTAGGGCTTTTCGGGTTTGGGAGTTTAGGAGTTTAGGGGTTCAGGGTTTAGGCGTTCAGAGTTTAGGGGTTGAGGGATTAGGGTTTAGGGATTATGGTTCAGGGTTTATCCCCCCAAAGGTATCCTTCGGGAAAGGCGTTAGGGCTTAGGGATTGTGATGCCCCCCTCCAGTTTTTGAGCAGGGTGTAGTGGCTGTTGGGTCATGTTGCTGTTCCATGATGATTCCAAACCATCATGATGACGGTATCCTTAAACCCTAAACCGTGTTCTGGCCAAGCAAATGGAAGCTACCTGTCTAACAGAACACAAATAAACATGATGTCTGCACATGCCTGGTCACGGGGATTAGGGTAAAGGGGGCATTATGAACTCTAAACCCTAGGCCCTCCCTACTTCCCGATAACCAAATTCTATCAACCATAAACCCTCAATGATTCTGAGTTTTGAAATGGCCTTGGCCTTGTTCGGTATGGTTCCAGGTTCATGATTTAATTAGTCCCTTTTTGGGTACTCTAAATGTCAGCGGCCACGTCATAATCGGAGCCCCAGAAAAGGCAGACCTCCCATCTCAAGATCCAAGTAATCCAAATTAAGCTAAAATCCTGCATGAGCTTACTTTACCAACTTCGCAGTATTCCCAAGCACACAAGTAGGAACTCGTCATAGACTGAAAGCATCCGAGTTCCGTGTTCGTTTCTGGCCGTGCTGTACAGGTCTTATCTGGCTGTTAACACTGTTTACGATACATGGGCAAAAACGGGTAAAAGATATCATGCTTCAGCGGGAACAGGCCCTCTGCAACTACAGTACCCTGTACCTTAGGTTAGGCACCCACCCACCAAGAGCAACTACAAGGGCTACTGGGAATTTCAATTAAGGTGCCTATATCTTCTTTACCCAACCTGCACTCCAAGTAACAGTTGAAAGGCTCTGACTCTACATCTTCGGAGCTGCCAAACACCACCGGCAAAACGTTTGGATCTTGTCGCATAATGAGAATCAAATGGAACAGAGGACAAATGAGCCTGAAATCAGGTGTCATGTAAAATTTAGGGGCGATACTGAGGGGTCGGGTAATGTAGAAGCCTGAACAATTACCAATTGTCATTCTGAGGTCTATTTGAGGTACCCTAAACTACAATTATACAAGGAATCTGGGACCCAAAGATTGGCACGTATGAACAAGACCCAAGCGAAAGCTCGATGTTCGGAGGAAAGAATGAATAAGGTCTGCGTCACTTGGGATCTGCCTAAACATGTCCTGAAAAGGCACGACATCCAGAGCGAAGGTGGAAAGAAGACAAATCACATCTAGACAGCTTCGGCCCTACCCTCCAATATGTGTACCTCCCAAAGTGGCACCTCCCTGAGAAACCTGTGACGGGGCCCAGTGGCATTAAACATATCGTTGAAGTCGCCTGCATCATCACCACACCGCCTCAATCGCAAAGAAAAGAGGGGGATCTCCTGAGGTTTAGGATTTAGGGTTATCCAAAATCAGGGGTACCCGTTATGGAGGTCCTTTAAAAAATAGAGATTATAGTAGCCCGTAAACCCTAAACCCTAAGCACCATTTTGGGGGCTATGTTGCCATCCCCCTCCAATTTTAGGAAACTAGCCAGGAATACACCAAAGATGTGGCCTGCCAACTGCGCGAATGCAATTGGGTCAGGGTTGTGCTGCTATGAAGGCTGGGATTTAGGGTTTAGGGTCAAGCATCATCCTAAATGCCGTTTTAAGGGGAGCTGAATAATCCTAAACAACCCGATGTATATCATCCTATATGGGTGGTTGTCAAAATTATAGTCCCCTTTTTGAATACCCTAAATATTAGGTGCCGTACGTAGTATATTAGGGATCCATAAAGGGGCCATAATTTTTACAACCATCCATATAACCCTTTCAAGCGACCTAAGCTTTCCATTTCATTGTCCATGTTCTTGCCCATGTTACTTTCCACCATAGGGGCATTATCCCCAAACCTGGCTAATCCCTGTTTATATATATATATACACATATAAATCCCTCCACCCGAAACCCTAAACCCTCAAACCCCAAACCCAGGTAATCCCTATATATCAGTGTAAAGGAATCTAGGGTTTCCATGTCAGCTTCATGTTTGTTTTCCGTTCTATTCTCCAAAATGGCTTCGGGGGAACCCGCCCAGGCTTTGCTCGTCAATCATAAGGCGCAAGCAGGCTTTTTAGGTTTAGGGCTTAGGATTAGAGATTTAGGCTTTTTGGGTTTAGGTTCAGGGGTTCAGGGTCTCAGGGTTTAGGGTTTTAGGGTTTACGGCACCCCTTGCTTCGCTGCATGATGGTCTAAATCTTCGATATTTCATGTGTGCTTTAGTCTCAACTCCTAGTACCCCCCTTAGTAACCCCTAGAAGCCTTTAATACCCCCTATAAAACCCCGCTTTAAGTTTAGACTATAGCCCATGTGTGTGCGTGAGCTGCCTGTCGCAGAGGATGCTGATGGAACTGCCGAACAACAGCAGCAGAAATGTCAGGGCTGTCAAGAACCTGGGCTTGGGTGGGCACAAGGAAAGGCGTTGTTTAGGGTTTAGGGCTTAGGATTGAGAATTTACGGTTTAGGATTTAGGTTTTGGGGTTTAGGGTTTAGGTTTTCTGGCGGGACATGGCCGGACTATGAAGGATTGTCTTAAGTGTCTGGTTTGCAGGCATTGAAGGGACAGCATGCTGTCTTTAACCTCCGATGAAGCATACATTTTGTGTTAGATTTTCCACAATCGATGCAGTTACACACTGCCGCAAAGGAACACATATGAGCCACCACATTTGTATGCGGAGAACATACGGATGAAAGTCCGAAACGAGCTGAACCCTAAACCCACCCTAAACCCTCTGAACAGGCGTTAGGCAGAGCCCTCGCAAACCTGCGCATTCGATCTTCAGGCTAAGTTCATGGAAGGCGAAAGTCATTCCCAAAAAACCCAAGCCTTAGAGGCTTCCCTACGCCTCCATGTAGGTAGGGTTTACTGGCTTTAGGGCCCACAGTACTATCATTTAAAGACTTTGCCCTTAAACCCCAAACCCTTAGGCCCCTGTATAGGTGTCATCTTGGACTTTAGGTCCCCGCAGGACGTGCAGTAGGACTGGCCTGATACGCAAATGTTGGGTACTGTCCCCACCCACTAATGAAGACCCATGATTAAGAAACTCGCTCGTTCCTAATATTAGGATCCCTATTATAATCCCTACTAAGTGGAGGAGGTTGATTAGTTAGGGGTCTACATCAACAGTCTATAATAGGGGTAGTATGAAAGGCTTTATAGAAGTATAAGATGAACGTTACATAGCTGTTATTGAGTGGGTTGTATCCACGGTACGCCAGCCATCTAGCTCAAACCCTCAAGTCTAGACGCTAGAAGGCGCCACTAACTTTTTGTAGGCCCATGGCCTCGCCCTAAACCCTAATGAACCTAAATCTGGTTTGTAGCACCCCATCCCCAAGGGAAACAACCTTACATAATGATTTTTCAGAGGGACCCCTACGATCGCTTCAAAAAAAAACCTAATGATAAATCCCCCTCAACCTCCCTGATAAGCCCTTACAACACACACCACTCCACCATGTTTGTTAGTAGGGGGTGCGGAGGTTAACCTAAACCGTGCATGACGCCTATGAGTTCATAAAATGAAAATTTTCCTGTAGGACCTAATAGGGGTAGATTGCGGCGTCTTTAAGGTCTAATAGCCCATCCTGCTACCAATCCCTTCAGTTCGAGCCGTCCTCCTGGTTTGACTGCTGTGGAGGAGCTGTTTCACCTCGCCCAAAACCTGGATGGGAGGGACTTAGTTCTTGATTGCAGCTGCGTGAGACACAATGGTTTGCAGTTGAGTTTTGAGAGACTCAGGTTTGCTGTTTGGAACTCAGGGTTCTCAGGTCTAGGAGTTCTTGTGTCGAATTTAAAGTGAAGTTTCACAGATTCAGCGTCCAAGGGGTCCAGTCTACTGTTGCATAAGGGTTAGATGGAGCGAGCTCAAAGCATTGTCTGTCCTGGTGTTGGGCGCCGGGCCTAATTCACCTGCTCTAACCCCAAAACTCTAGACCCTAAACCGTAGATGGGAGAAAGGAAATTAGTTAAAACAAAAAAACAATCCCCTCCCAATACATGATAACGAAGCCCTCGGGCACGGGAGAAGAGCATCAAAAGTAATCAAAAGGTGCTTCGCTCAGTTCTTGGGGTTTCATGGCCGTGCTTTCGGGATGCGACTCACTCAAGACCAGCGGTCATAACTATAATCTTAGGAGTTTGCCAAAATGTTTCCTACAGTGCCCTTTCTTTCAGGGACAACTAACCTCTTGATAGTCCCCAAATGTCCCTAAAATCTATTCTTCCCGCATCCCTTATATACCTGCTCCCCCCCAATCCAGCACAGGGACATGACCGACGACTAGCAAGAATGCTGACAGCTGCGTGGAGAAAATCGTCATGTCGATTAGCAGCAGCCAGTGCACCACCATAGCTATCCTGGGCTAAACCCAAACCCTCAGGTAAAGAAAGTTCTTGGTTGCGCGCGACAGGCTTGATCGTGGGAAGAACTCAACCAAAAGGCTGCTGAAGGACCGTCGTGAACTACCCCTAAGGGTCCAAGTACCTAATAATCATATACTTACCCAAAACCTGTGCTATAATTACTGTTACCCAAAACCCAAGTACCTAATTATTGGCCACATGGACCCTCTGGGTACAAGGCATACTTGTCTTCATGCGCGCACACGGAGGGTTGACGGTGCCTCACGGGACCTCTAAACCATATAGTCCCCCTTAAGCAGATAGAATATGGTTTTGGGTATATTATACTAAGATCCCCATATACACCATATTCTATCTACTTAAGGGGGACTATAAACCCTGAACGTCAAGTCAGTCTTTAGGCAAACATGCCCAAGTGCAAATTCAGTCCTCACTGGATTTCTAGAGGTTTCCAGGGTTATAGAGGGCTATATAAGGGCTATATAGAGTTTAGAGCTTGTGGATTCTTAACATCTCCTCCGTAAGCGTTCAACAGTGGAAAATCAAGTAGAAACAACATGGACAAACTAGCTGGAAACTTGGATTTCATAGGGGTGTCTAGGGAGAAATCCCGTTATTTTGATTATTGCCCACCGGGTCCAGAATACCCGTTCCAAATACTTTGGGATTCCTATACTATATAGGACTAGTTATTAGGTCACCTTGGGGGGTGGATATGACAGTAACGTGCTTTGGACCCTTAGGGTCAAAAGCGTTCTGGAGTACTTAAAGGGACGATCGGGGTACCAAGCGGTCACGCAATGATTTTCTGCAGGGGTTCTGCTTCTGCTAAACATGGCCAAGGATCTACAGGGTGGTGCCCCCTAGCTGCATAACTATACTTATGAATCCCATAGCTACAATAAAAAGGACATATAATCATACTTAAGCTACTTATAACCCAAGTCAAACCTTAACGACCCCACCTTGTAGCTATTCCTGAGCAGCGTGCTTGCAACAAGCCTCGTAAATCTTAGAGCCGAAGAGAAGAAACACGCTGGGGACGGAAAAGTCTCGAGATAATCCCCACATGTCAATGTCCCTGCCATGGAAGATTCGTCCCTACGTAGATGGAATATGGGCTATATGGGGATCTTAATATGGTTGTCTCGAATTGATATTGTATCTACTTAGAGGGGACTATTCATTCTTGGACGCCCGGTTCCACCAGAAGGTGGTACCAGGACCAACCCTGTACGGCTTGCACAAGGGTTTACGGTTTAGGGCTTCGGTGCTGTAGGTCTACTCAAGTATCATGCAATATCATGTTGAGCTCTACTCGATGTGTTCTACATTCTTTCTTAATAGACTGTGAACCTGCTGAGAGGAAGCCCTTAAATCAGGCTCGAGCAAGCCCCAGGCCTCCTAACAGTAAACTTCTTCGTAATATATAATGGTACAGTATTGTGCGGGCTCACTGTTAGTAGAGGTTGGGGGGGTGATTACTTGCAGGAGGCAACTAAAAACCTACCAAGGATAATATGGAATGACGTCTCACATCCTAGAACTTGCGGCTTCGCCACAAACTAGTTTCCTTTTTCGGCGATACGTCTAGGAGGGTTTTGGTTGTGGGCTATGCTCCTAGAAAACTAAAGAAGATCGTGGGATGCGCTTGTGTCCCTGGATGGTTTAGGGTTTGGGGTCTTGCCGTAGCCCTCACAGAGATCTGATCTTAGGACATCAGCTGCTGGAAGCTCAGATTTTCGCAGCCCAGCAGCATGCCAAAAACGGAGTACCAGTATCTGCCTGGGAAGTACCCAGAAGGCCCAATATCTCTTTATTCTGGAATATACCGTAAATGGTACTGGGTCCCTAGAGTGTAATCTAAGGCATAAGCCCTAATTGAAGGACATTGGCTTTCTGGGAAATTAAGAAGAATGTCCAAGAGTCGTCCCTATACCAACTGTCCTATGTTGGGGGGGCATCAGGTCCCCTGCTGATGGACAGCCCGACATACATGGGATTTCGAAGCTTCCTTACAAAAGTTGGGCTACAGGTTTGGGCGTCCTTATAATAAGGACTAGATTTTTTCGGTGCATATTGGGTTCCCCCCCTATATTGGGAAACTGCCATGTGAGCCATCGTCTAAACTCCTAGTATCCCCCCTAGTAACCCTTATAGTAGTCCCCTATATGATCCCTTATATAACCCCCCTTTAAGGAGTTTAGACTATAGCTCATGTGTTGTCTGTTGACAAGGCAATGGCAGCTTTGGGTCTCAAGTCTGGGTCGGGCGTCATTAGGGCAGAGCTTAGGATACCTTCATGGGAAAAACAACCTTCAAAGCTGCGTAAGCAAGCATCTGGACGCTGTTGCGCGTTGTTTGGGGTTTGGTTTTTTGGGTTTAGGGTTTAAGGTTCCGGGTTTAGGGCTTGGAGTTTTTGGGTTTAGGGTTTAAGGATTAAGGGTTTGAGGTGGTGGCGCCAGCCACCCTACCATCAGTCTTCACTTTCACAGCCTTTCAACACTGACATTCCCAGTACTCTATCCCTAAGGATCCAAGTACACAAATATTGCCTACATTGGGTTTTAAAGTCTGTAAATATTACCTACATTGGGCCTTAAAGTCTGTAAATATTACCTACACTGGGCCTTAAAGTCTGTAAAGATTACCTACGAGTACATTGGGCTATTTGGATCCTTAGGGTATGATAGTGGAGCATGGGAGACATTACTTCGAACTGGTTAGCAGGGAAGGAAGACATGGACGTATCTAGCGCCAATGTTGTAATTTCCAGTGCATTTTCATTCCTATAGATGTAAGGGGAGATACAGGCAAGCGCCCCTAAAACTCACATCATGGGTCCCTTTGCAGCCCCTCCAGTTCCAACTCCATCCAAAGCGTGGGCTGCCTCTTTCCGTCTTCATGCCAGGCACTACACTCATCCCGACTCATCCCCAACAAGCAAACGCTGATAACCAAAGCACCTCTAGTCTGAAATGTTAGGAGTTTGGGGTTTTAGGGTTTGGGCTGTTATACAGGGGATGATACCGGGGACTATAATCGGGGTTACTCAGGGGGATGCCGGGTCGTTCCACTTTATGTACCAACTTAGCCCACTATCTGCGGAAAGCTGCCGAGTGCGGTGACCTGCGGACAGTCGTCCGTAGGCCACGTGGGCTCGTTCGCGCAAAGCAGCATCGGCTCCAGAAACATCATCAGCACAAGCATTAGCATGACCTCAGAAAGATTACGCAAAAATATATAGAGCGTGCATATACATATGCAAAAGTGTGTGTGTGTATATATGTATACATAAAAAGAATCACTGAAGAATCTGATGACCGAGGCTAGTAGAGCTTGTTGGCCTTACGGACTGCTCTTTCAAGGGTTTAGGATTGGAATTGTAGGGCTGATAAAGTTAAGCTTGAGGCGAACGGGTTTGTGGGCTTTGTGCGGAATCGTCCCAAGAATCATGATATTCACTTCACTTCTAGTGCGCGGCGAATAAACACACTTTACGGATATTCCTGCCTGTGAATGACTTGAAGGTCCTTGGGGTCTTCGGTATGGCCACAGGTGAAGAACCTGCACAAACAAAATCACATGGTTAAATTATGTAGAAAAAACCCTGGCACTTGTCATTCCGCAGATACACGTGGCCTTTTCCAAGAATTAGGTGCACAAGCCCAACAAGTCTGATTATCTCAATCACAAACGGCGAGATTACTGTGGAAAATGTACCGTAAAAGGACTGTTAAGGGATGTTTCTCAACATTGAAACTTCGACACTAAGCAAGCTTCGAGGTATTTGATGCCATAACACTAAAACTTAAAACTCCTGATAGGAACCACCGTTAGAGTGACCCTTGCCTACTCGCGGTTAGCAGGGAATGGAAAGAACATGGAAACAACCAAGGTGGCCTTGAAAAGACAAAGGAAACCGCCAAATTATTGGTGGTTGAGGAAATCAGGATTCCAGCTGGCTTCTGCAAAACGGAAGACTATAAATCCTGAAGTTTTAGGGTTTAGGGTTTAGGGGTTTAAGGTTTGGGCTTCACATGAGAACTTTGCTGCACTTGTATAAAGGTTATGAAGGAGCACTCTTGGTAATTGTTCAGGCTTCTTGGACCCCGTAAACAAAGTTCAATGCCGTTTGAACACAGGGTGACACTTTTCTTTTCCCTCCACCATTTCTAAAAAAGTTGGTACAAATTCTGATACCCCTTGATTCTTTAAACAGGAAAAAGTGTTAATCAGGGGCCCCCCTTGAATTTTGGAAAAAAAGCTGGTGGCAATCATGGCTCCCCCGTGAACTCTTGTTCTAAGCCTCCCACAACAAGACACACAGCTTTTGCAAGCCCAAATGCAGGAGTACCCGGAACCAAGGTCCAAGGTAAAGAACTCTAAGGGTCGGTGTAGGGTCTGGGATTTAGGGTTGAGGGTGCGTCTGTTAGGGCTTATAATCCCCCCTTAAGTAGACAGAATATGTGGTATAGGGGGATCTTGTTATAACGTACTTCAGGGGGGCTCTAGGATCTAGGGTATAGTCACCCAGCTGGCCCAAGCTGCATCCGATTTAGGTACTTGGACTTTTTGGGGAAACCCTAAACCCTAAACCCTAAACCCTAAAGGGGAATGCAGCCCGGTTGCTGTAAAGCTGATTCGATTGTAGGTATTCTTCTCCTTGCCAGGACAGTAGGGTTTAGGGTTTAGGGTTGGAGTGTGGGGTGGTGCCTGCCATCGCTGCATGTCATCTAAGAACACTGGTGCCAGTGCTAATATAATGATACTGATGATGAAAAACAGTGACAACCAAAATAGCCACAAACGATGAAACCAATCAACATGAAAGACGCCGTGGGAGACTGCCTTTCAATCTAAACTTGAGCTGTGTCAGTGCTCATGATTTAGGGTACATGTATACAAGGTCTTGATGAGTAGCGCTTTCTCTGTGTTTGAGCCAGGTAAGGCTGTGTATTCTTCTCATGACAGGCTTTACCCAACATGACGATATAATCTTACTGTATACTGGAAGCTCCAGTATCCCCATGAAACCCTAAACTTCTCAGGCTGGGGGGCCTGGACACTTAAAGGCATCGGAAAGAAGGATGCTGTCTGACCTGAGAACCGGCAGCCTAAACCGTGTCTCTGCAAGAACTCATCCGGATGAAAAGGGTTTAGGGTTTGAGGTTTAGAGTTCTAGGGTTTCAGGGTTGAGTTGGCCATGACAAGAGCAACAAAAGGTCGGCAAACTAAACTTCCCGATTTCCTCTAGAATACGGAGGAGCGGGATCCCCCACAACAACAAGAGCATGGGACAAAAAGGCTCATTCCCATACCGGTAGGCTTTTGATTCAGGGCGTGCAGAATCTTAAACCCGAAATCCCCCAAACCTTACATACTAAACTCTAAATCCCTGAAAGCATAGACCCTAAATCCTACATCCCTGAAACCTTACACCCTAAACCCTAAATCCCTGAAACCTTACACCCTAAACCCTAAAGCCCTGAAACCCTTACCCCTAAAACCCCTAAAACCCCAAACCCTAAACACCTAAAACGCCTGGGCTGTGCCGATGTCATTTCAACTCACACGGCCCGCCAACTTAAGCGCCTGAAACCCTGCCTGCGACCCCAAATGGGAGCTTCCGTAAATTAGGGGTACCTTACTAGGTTGGCCCCTAAAACCCATTGAAAAATATTAGTGTATATGATCCCCTATTAAAGCCATTAGGGAAAATGTTAAATATCCCAGGGGCCTACCCAGCTTAGAATTACAGCATTTTTGGGTCTATATTGCGGTGCATCTATTTAGGGAGACCACCAAACATCCACAGCTTAGTAGTCTTGACCCTGTGACATCCACAGCTTAGTAGTCTTGACCCTGTGAC
>CAJNIZ010001617.1:0-28412 GCA_905231905.1 Symbiodinium pilosum
TTGGCTACGCTCCATACAGGTAACCTCGGCTTGGAGAACGGCTGTATCTCCAAGCCTTAACCGAACGTGCTTAAGTGCTTAAACCTTGCTCAGAGCAGGACCTAGGAATTTACGGCAACTTATAGAAACCCCAAACCCTAAGTCTGAGCAACCCATAATAAATATTAATGATAGTTTCAAAATCAGAGGTCTAGGTCCAAGGTCTGAACTCAAGGTCCGGGCCCAAACTTAAAGGTCCAGGCCTTGAAACCAGGTCCGGACCTCAAGGGTCTGGGTCGGCCTATGTCAAACCTTGGGGCCAAACCTCAAGTCCGTGTTCAGGTGTCAGGGTCCAAACCTTGAAGCTCTAGACGTCAGGGACCTGGAAACCTAGTTCCACACCTTCAGACCTTGGGTCCAGCTGGTCTGGCCCACTTAGGCCCGGACCTGGAAGCCTAGATCCAAACCTGAGGGTTCAGACCTTACTTGGAAACCGAGGCCCAAACCCTGGGTCGGGTCTAGACTCGGTAGAGTCCAAATTTCTCGGTATTTTTAAGGTCCAGACCTTCAACCTATGGGGTCCACTCAGAGTCAGGGTGCAGTGGGACCTGGTCTCCAAACCTCAAGGCCCAGACCAGGGTCCAGATCTCATTCTGCAACCTATGGTCCAGACTTTGCTCAAGTCCATCTAAAAACTACGGTCCAGACCTTGGGTCCTGACCTCAGTAAATCTGGGTTTTCAAGGACCTGGAGACCTTGAAAATCCAAGGTTTCGGACCTGGAAATCTTGAACATTTAGGGGATCTGGAAGCTCTTGAATTTGTGGCGTGTCTTTTGGGTTTTCCTCCTAAAAGCTTCAGAGCCAGGTGGCCTGCCTGGGGTGGGGCTGACACGAACGTGCTGCGTGTGTGTTGGACTCCATCCACAAACAATACACACGCAGCCAACTACTGCTACACCGTAAACCCTAAACCCCTAAACCCTAAACTCTTTGGGGCCCCAGGCGAATCTAACCTGATATTCTCATACCCTCAACCCTAAACCCTTTGGGCCCCAGGCGAAGCCAACCTTATTCTTATTCCCTAAACCCTAAACCCCTAAACCCTGTGGGGCCCCAGGCGAAGCCAACTTTATTCTTGAGCTCCTCTGGCATCTCAGGCGTGTTGTCGAAGATCCAGGCACAGTCAAACAATGGCCTTCGGCTTCTGATGCATCATAGTGATAATAGTAGTAATAATAGGGTTCAGGGTTTAGGGATTAGGGTTTGGGGACTAGGGTTTGGGGTAACAATACTAAAAGTATAGGTAATAATGGAAATTAGTAGTGACGGTAATCGGAATACGTTTTTAAATGTAATGTTGCGCGGGGTCTAAACTTACTTAGCCCCCCCATAACAACAGGGCCCTCAGAAAAATAGAAAGTAGGGACTCTGAATAAGGGCCCGAATTTTCTGTCTGGGGTAGTAAGGGTCTGGGAAGCAAATTACAAAGGGAGACTATCGAACCGAGGACGAAGTCTTCCCACACCCCGGGGGCGCAAAAATCAAAACACACTAAATAAGGTCTTCCCAACAATGGCCTGAAATTCAATAAGCGGCGGCGAAAACAAAGTATTCAACGTCTCTTCAATAAAACCAGATTACATTGGTTGGTCTAGGTCGGGTTCAGGACTTGGGGTTTGGAGCTTATGGATTACCGGGAAACATGTGTTACCCGCAGCTTATAACTTCGCGCCACTCGCGCCTAAACGCGCGCCTACTCGCGCGCGATCGCTAAATTCCCTAACCCTGCCAGTCAATTCTTACTTTGGGAGAAGCAGAACGGCAAGCAAATTTCGCAATATTTTTCTCGGCCTTCTAGATGTCCTTTTGGACATCGGCGTAGTCCGCCGGATCGCAACCGAGCACGCCCGCACGATCCTCATGTAAGTGCGCAAGGCGCTCAGCGCTGTCCGCAGGCCAGGGCTGTGCAGAAGCCGCCGAGCAGAAAACAAGGTCATGTGAGCAGTCATCGAGTGCACTCGAACACGAACGTTGTTATGGTTTGGACATGGATGCTCTGGTGAGCGTATACTCTCCAAACACGAACGTTATTATGGGTTTTGGCATGGATTCTCTGGTAATCCTATGTTCTCGAAACACGAACGTTATCATGGTGTAGGCATGGATGCTCTGGTGAACGTATACTCTCCGAACACGAGCGTTATTATGGTTTGGGCATGGATGCTCTGGTGAGCGTATACTCTCCAAACACGAACCTTATTATGGTTTGGGCATGGATGCTCTGGTCGTATGCTCTCGAAACAAGAATGTTATTATGGTCTGGGCATGGATGCTCGATCTGGTAATCGTATGCTCTCGAAACACGAACGTTATTATGGTTTGGGCATGGATGCTCTGGTGACCGTATGCTCTCGAAACAAAAACGTTATTATGGTTTGGGCATGGATGCTAGACAACTAAACCGCAATCCTCACTCGGTCGTCCTCTGCTCGCGAGCGAGCTTCCTCTGCAGCAGCCAGGTTCCTCAACCAGTCTCGCTCCATGGCCCACTCAGCGCGGTCCGTCTCCACCCACTCTGTCGACCAAGAGTATAAGCCATGGCACCCTGCGCTCTCAGGCCCAGAGGTCTGCGGCATACGCATGCTGCAAGATCAAGGGAACTGTGAAGGATTTCATGCATAAAAAAACCCAGAAATTTGACGGAAGCCTGATCTCCTGCGTCCCCCAGAGATTTTGGATGTTTTTATGTGGAAGAAGCGCAGAAGTACTGCGCCTGCCAGTACCGAAGCACAAGTACCACCCCTTGATTTTTGCGCGTTTACGCGCGACTGGAGGGTATAACTTAACGCGATGCACATCACTGAGGGGGGGTGGATGAATATTCATACAAGTCTACGGGAAAGACTTTGTAAGGCACCCTTGAGGGCCTCAACCTAAATGAGGGTCATCAAGCTCCAGTAAGCTGCCGCGAAACGTGGCGCTGCCTGCGCAGTTGCCGCGGAAGACTTACGTCTCGAACCACCCGCATGCTTATATGATATGAGCTCTAGTCTAAACTCCTAGTATCCGCCCTATTAGCCCCTAGAATAGTTCCCTATATAATCCTATATAAAACCCCCCCCCGCCCTTCAAGGAGTGCAGACTGTAGCTTATATGTGCATCTGACATGGCGCAAGGCATGAACGGGATTCTCTACGCACCGAGCAAATCCAGTGTTGTACCTGTTCTTGTTTAGGGTTTAGGGCTTCCCTGCTTGTGGTCACCTGCTTCAATAGCATGACTCAAAAGCGATACATACTGGGAGGCTGGCGGCGAGTAGGACAATTGCACCCAACTACTATAGTAGACTACTTACGGCTATCCCACTCCTAAGGATCCATGTACCTCAATTGCATTTACTTTGACATTTAAGCCTACGAAGCTTCCAATGTAATTACTCATACTTCAAGGGCTAAATGTCTACTGCTAAAGAGTGTCTCATGCAGGTCGACAGCCTAAACCCTAGCTACCTAAGACAGCCCGCAACCTGTTTGGGCCACACCCGCAGCCGCAAAGGCCAACAGCAGATTGAGGGAAGCGTTCCTACCCTCCTACCCAACCTAACCTAAACCCCAAAAAAGGCAAGCTACCAGAATCTTAAGTAATCCCTAAACCCTGTTTTGGGAGGAGAAGCAAGCTGAGACACGGACCCTCCCATTGGCATGTCTGCCCATTGTCGTATCCTAAGTTGCCGTCAATCTACTGAAGCACAAGCACGTGATTCCAGTAGCAAGCACCCAAAAGCCCAGCGGAACGAGATGGCGCTCTTGGGAGAAAACTCCGGAACACATCCACTGTCTGAGATGTCAAGCTTCAGAAGGACCCTCTCCAAATCCATATATGAGCCATTGTCTAAACTCCTAGTATTCCCCTTAATAACCCCTTTAGTAGTCCCCTCTATAATCCCCTATATAACCCCCCTTTAAGGAGTTTAGACTATAGCTCATATGGTAGTTTGCCAACTTTGTGGTCCATTGATGGTACTGTAAAAGAATGTATGTCCCCCAGCTTATCAAATTTGGTTGTGGTTGAAGGTCCGGACGTTGGGGGTTTGGGTTTGGGGTTTAAGGGGTTAGCGAGTTGGGCGTTAGGTGTATAAGTGTCGAATAGACTACGGCTGTGTTTTGGTGTGAATCACGTACGATTCTAGTCTTGTTTAGATTACTGTTGCCAAAACAAGTCGAGGTGAAGAAGTTCCTACTGTAAATTGAGGACTCTAGCCAAACCCTAAACCCTAATCCCCTAAACCCCTTCAGCAATTGGAGGTTCCTGGGTACTTACCAAGTAAGAACGTCTACATATTTCAGTCTAACTTTGCCACCCATGACACGGACAGGCGCTTAAGCCACCCCATGTAGATTTTTTGGGTTTAGGGTATAGGGTTTGCCGAACCATGAAACCTAAACCGTATGGGACAGACTATGGGGACCGTAAACAAAGCAAACCAGATAGGGACCAGAATTCTGCAGGAATCAACGCCAACTTCAACCAACATATGTCAGATGTTCATGAATTATGCTGACGCTTTTACGGCTTTCCATAAGTAAGAAGTCCTAACAAAGACTCTTGTTGGAAAGCAACATTCAAGTAAATGTTCATCTGTGCAGGCTGATTGCAGTCAGGATTACATCTGCGTGGCGCAAGGAGGGAAAGAAGCATGGGCAGATCCGGTTCATAGGCTTGTCAGGGTACACCTAATAACCAGGAAAAATCCGTACTTGCCCTAACCCTGCATCAACATCACTATTATCAGCTCCAAAATACGCAACTATGGGGGCACGTGGACCCTCAGGAAAGGGATCCAACTTTTTAGATCCTGAAAGTATCTTTGCAGTATTTTGCACCAAGGAGTGGGGGGGTGGAGGGTCATCATTAGGGGAGGGATTGGTATTTCAGGTCAGGGCTGCCCTAAACCCAGAAAACCCCACCCTAAGCCCTAGACCCTAAACCCCTAAATCCCTACACCCTAGACCCTAAACTCCTAAACCCTAATCCCTAAACCCTAAGCCCAAAACCCTCAAACCTAAACCCTAAACCCTAAGCCCAAAACACTCAAACCTAAACCCTAAACCCTAAACTCCCAAATCCCTAAGCCGCAGACCCTAAATCCCCAAACCCTAAACCCCTAAATCCCTAAACCCTCAAACCTAAACCCTAAACCCTAAACAGTCAGACCTAAAACCCAAAACAAGGAGCCTAGGTGCTGGGAGAGCGAAGCGTTGCGAGTGTCGCCCACAAGTGCCAGAAGGCACCGCTGGGCCTTGCGTTGCTTACCCAAAGGGTCCATGCAGCTATATAGGGGGTTTAGGGTTTTGGAGTTTAGGGTTTAGGGTTTAAAGTTTAGGGTTCAGGGTTCATAGGGTCTAGAGTTTAAGATTCAAGGTAGGCATATGGTACATACTTGGGCTGCAGAGTAGTTATCTGGGAACCCCTTTTGGGGCTACATACTTACCGTAAACCCTAAACCCTAACACGGCGCCATGAGACCAAATTCTCCCCCACTGCGTTTGATTTACGAGTAAGTCTGCGCAAAAGCGTCCTACACCCCTGGTGCCTGTATGAGGAGAAGGGCTGATGGTCCCTAAAGGTCCAAGGACTCAAATAATGGGGTCTTAGGGCCCAAATACTACTATAGTCTGAATGCTATTTGGGACCTATTTAAAGCCCTATAATCTGGGTGGTATTTGGAACCTAAAACCTGATGATTCGGGTCCTTGAACCCTTCGTGGGTGGTAGGATGAAAGAAGACCTTGGGGTCCCTAAACCCTAAACCAGCAGCCGAGATCATCCCGTAGTTGAACCAGGGCAAACCGTGAAAATCATGTCCTAGATGGGAAGAGCGTCGGCTTTCAATCTGTTCGGTTTTAGGATGTGGGGTTTAGGCTCGAGAGTTAAGGGATTGGGGTCTACGGTTCAGGGTGTAAGGTTTGGGGGTTAGGGTTAAAGGGTCGGCGTAGCTAGGTGGCATATACCAGGACCCCTCGAATGCAGGAAATTTTTGGGGCCCTAGGTATCTACGATATACCTACCCTAAACCCTGCTAAACCTTGAACCCCATACTATGTACCTGAATGGACCCTTCGAGAAGTGTGGAGTCAGTAGGCAGGCCAACATTACAGGCACTTGGGAGGTCCAGGGCTGTTCTGGTATGATGCTTGAGACTTGCGAGTGCTGCTGCCAACAATACCCTAAGGGTCCAAGGACCCAAATAACACGGTTAGGATTTAATTAAGCTTAGGGTTCAGGGTCCAAGGATTCAAATAATAGGGTTTTAGGGCCTAAATCCTGTAATATGAATGGTATTTGGGCCCTACAACCCTATTTTCTGGGTCCTTGGACCCTTAGGGATTAAAATGACTCCTCGAAACCTCTCAAAAGGCCTCAACTAGTGGCAAGGGAAGTGAGTTTGAGGGCTGGCCAAATCGCGCCTTTTGAGTGTTTGCGTGAACTTCCCTTGAAGATTCCTGTCCCTTTGAAAAGGCAAAAGCATGGGGTTTGTATGGAATTGCCGCAGGAAGGGCCCATAGTTAAAACTAAATTGCCGGGATCTTCCTTGTACCCTTAATTGGGGATATATGGTCCCTAATAGTGGGTACTTAGGCCCTAATAGAGGGTAGGAGGAGGGTCTAGGTGGGTTATAAGTAACTTCTAGAGGGGAATCAAGTAGTGCTGTATTACGCCCCAGAAATTGAAACATCGGACCCATACTTACAACTCTGCAAGTAGGCGAGACGAGCCTGCATGTCACAGCCCATCATCCCTACAGTCCATACCTAGACCCTCCTCCTACCCTCTTTTCGGGCTTTAATAGGATATATATATTAGGGTTATATTGGGATAATGGAAAATAAAATGGAAACTACTATTTAGGGTTTTTGGTTCCTAGACCCTGCTCCTACCCTCTATGAGGGCCTAAGTGCCCCGTATTAGGGACCATATATCCCCAATTAAGGCTACAAGGAAGGTCCTGGTATCCATGTCGCCTCAGCGGCAAAGCTCTCCAAAGTCTGCCACCCATCCGTG
Organism: Symbiodinium pilosum; assembly: GCA_905231905.1. Classification (NCBI taxonomy): domain Eukaryota; class Dinophyceae; order Suessiales; family Symbiodiniaceae; genus Symbiodinium; species Symbiodinium pilosum. Next base: position 7,043 of record CAJNIZ010001617.1, read on the forward strand.
AAGCGTAGGCGCAGTGGGAGCAAGGATAAGGCGCACCTTGCTGAAGTGGAAATGGCATGACATGGGTGGTTGTCAAAATTGTGGTCCTTTTTTTGGGTCCCTAGTATAATACGGCACCTAATATTTAGGGTACCCAAAAAACGACCAGAATTTTGACAACTACCCACATAGCTGTAACTCAGGATGCGTAAAAAACTGGAAAGTGTGTCCGCCATACTCTGACGTTTTCAAGTTCTAGCTTTAGAAGAAAAACCTCACTTCCACGGTTGGAGAGGCAGGGGCTTGTCTGGGCCGCTTTAGGGTTAAGGGTTCGGAGAGCATTACTTCGGTGACCATCTTTTCAGCACCTGCTAGTGAAAGCTCCTCAGGGATTTGGGAACGCATTATGGGGACTATTCCACGGGCTCGAAGCATGGCTACTATAATGATCCCTACCCTCATTCCATACTAAGCACTTGGTGTGAGTCAGAATAGTAGTACTGGCAGCCATGCGCGGATGATACTGTGGATGGCAGAAATCTTGCACCGCCAGAAATGCCCTCAGCATCAGTGCTTACAGCATTTTTGAAGTGGTGTCCTGAGCGGTGCAAGATTGCCTCCGTCCACCGTAGTGTGAAGGTTTGGTTCTTAACTGTTGGATCTGGCCCTTCACTACTTGGGAGGTTAGGGGGACTCAGTAAGTAGGTGAGTTTGTTTTTACGATAAGTGGGGTTGTTACATGGCTCGTAAGGTTGTAGGTCTACCTGTTACACTACCTTGACCCCCCAACTCTTGGTGGCATGCTGGGGATCCTGGTTGCCCCAACCTCATTACCTAGACCCTCCTCCTACCCTCTATTAGGGCCTAAGTACCCACTATTAGGGACCATATCTCCCCAATTAAGGGTACAAGGAAGGTCCTGGTAGTCATAGGGTCGAATCTTTTTTGTGGGTTGGGGGTTATACCAAATTTAACATCCTCCCGCTTTCAGAACCTACAAAGCCGAAGCCCTAGAACCTATCAATCTCAACAAGCTGGGGAATCAGCTCACACCCCTAAACCCTAAACTTGCTGTAAATGAGGTACCACTCGTCCCTCCCTCCAGCAGAAAAGCTCTCCCGTGTAGTCCTGCTGCTGCTTGTAGGTTTCTGGATTGGAGTTGCCCAAGGCTACAAGTCTACTAGAGTCCATACTGCAGATGGTACCTACATTCGGTGATTTGGACCCCCAGGCTCGTCAGAGCCACCAGAAAGTGTCCGCCAGAACCAGGGTACTGCATTGGAACCTCCTGAACCCTAAACCCTAAACCCTTAAACCCTTAAACCCTAAACCCTAAGCCTAAACCCTTCAGCAACTATGCCGGCAGCACCCCACAGCGTCCTCGCCAACGGCCTTGTGGTCAACCACCCATAAGGCCAATATCCTTTACTTAGGGAATATGTCTCAAATCATATTTAGGGATCCTAGTACTATTTAGGGTATACTCCCTCATTACGTAAAAAATACTGGGCTTTCTGGGTGCCTATACACTGGTTTTATAAGACTATAACTGGGTGGGAGCCCAACCTCATCTATACCCTCTACCCCACACCTAACATACTGAACCCTAGACTTGCCAAGCTGTCAAGGGATGGATACACAGGAAGAATGATATGTAGCCCTGCATGTTTAAATACGAAGCGCCATGTACTTGCCTAAGAACTCATCTACCACCATGGCAAATAACAAACACAAGAACGCCAGCCTACAGAAGTTCACTGCTCAATACCTGGAACCTCTACCTAGACCCTCCTCCTACCCTCTATTAGGGCCTAAGTACCCACTACTAGGGACCATATCTCCCCAATCAAGGGTACAAGGAAGGCCCTGGTAGGTAAGCGTTGCGAGTCCTGTTGGTTTGAACTGCAACCTACATGTTCTTTCTATTGCCATCACCGCTGTCTTTTGACCTGTTAATTTGTTCGTAGGAGATCAAGGAATGGAAAGAGACATGGAAGTTACGGAAGTTACTATATTGAACGGAGTCTTATATCGGGGCCGCTATAGTGATTCTTTCCTTCACTCCGTAACCAGAGCCCTGGCAGGATCTGGAAAGTAGATCTCCACTAGCTATTTCTCGAAATTGGCCAAGGTACCATATCAAGGGTTCTACTTTCTAGACTCTCTCAGGGGCCTGGGTATAAAGCCTAACCCCTAAGCCTTAAATTCTACGCACCCAAATCCTGAACCCTAAACCCGGAATCCTAAACCCGGGATATGGGGTCTGTTACAGGGGTACATATGGCAATTTTTTGGGATGCTTAAAAGGATCCACTCTGATTCCCTGCCTTCAGCACAAGCATAATAATGAATGTAGGGTTTAGGGTTAAACAATCCCTCCCCGTAATAATGAACTCTCTCAACCCCCTGTGTTCCCCCTGATACTTTGATGGTACAAAATTGGGGGGGAGGGGTGTTCTTATCATTGCCAGGGTGTGGGGGAGGGGTTCATTATTTGGGGTTGCTGACTCAAATAGGAAGAATGAGACCCTGAGGGTCCAAGGCTTTGGGCCCAAGTACTATTACCGGTATTTGGGACCTAAAACCCTATTATTGGGTCCTTGGACCCTTAGGGTAAGATGAACTGCGAGAAGGAGATTGCGTGGCTGTTTGTCACGATGTTGGGTTTTAAAGCTTGCAGACATGGAGGTTTCCTCAAATGAGGGGGTACCCTTCTTTGGGTGGTCCCTATAATAAGGACTATAGTATATTACGTTCTATGTTGGGGTCTCCCTATGTAGGGAAACTACCACATAGTGTTGTTGCTAAGGTTTGGGGTTCGGGCTTAGGGTTCTCAATAATAATGCTCGAGATGAACTGATACGATTGGCCCGGCACTCCTGGCGTTTTCTGTGGATTTGCGAAGGAAACGTCAGGGGGGGCCAAAGAAAGACGGAGATCTTTTAGGAGATAGGTCCCTGCATGCTACATGGAATAGCAATTCATGATTTCGGCTCGGGGCGTGAGAACCTGGCCTTGATTTTGCGAATGAAGGAGTGGAAAAGCAAACTTAAATTCAAACTACTACATTCTTGGGTAGTAGATTGGGAATATGTTGAGGATCCAGTGCTTTATATCTTGCTAACCAGCGGTACTTTCTCCAGGTGTTCAGGGAGACTTGGATTTGGATTTGGCCTCAGAAAGGGCTGCCTTAAAGTGGCTGTTTCTAGGGATCTTAGAACAGCCGCAGCTTGCCTGAAGCCTGATACCAGAAGCTTGTAGACCCATAAACGGACAGAGACAAGGTCCGTACAACTGGCCTGTTTTAGTTACGAGCATCCTTATTCCTATTATTACAACTCCTCCTACTCTTATGATTCCCGTCATCCTTGTTTGCATGGGGAACGCTCGTAAATATTTTCTGTACCTCCTGTGTTCTATCCAACTTATCAAAACCCGAAACCCATCCCACAGGTCTACACCTTGAGTCCCAGGTGCTAAATTCGCAAACTTAACATCGCCAAACTAGAAGCCCCCAAGCCGAAGCGTCCATATAGCTAGGCTATAGATAGTAAAGACTTGGGCCCCACAGTAGGCATACCGAAACCCCTTTGGGTCCTAAGTATATGTAGTATGCAGCTACATGGACCCTTTGGGGAAATCCTTACAGCCTACAGTGTCAAATCCCCATATTCCCTTAACCCCTACCTCCCCGACACCTTACCCCTTCAGCAAGCAAACATGAAAGCCTGAAAGCCTCCCTACACGACGACAGTCCTTTTGAAAGCTTTCCATGCTCAGGTTGTGGGGGACCCTAAAACCCTAAACCCTGAACCCTAGACCCCAGCAAAGCACCCCCACAAACCTGCAAACCCCGAACAATCAAAGTCCTGAACCCTTCAACCAGCTTCGGGGCCTCCCGGCCCGAGAGCACTGTGCCCAGGGTCAGGTCTGCACGGCCCGTTGCTTGGGAAAAAACCTGGCAAAGTTCGTAAAGGGTATATAGTGGTTAAGAAGGGGAAGCACATGGATTATACATTTGCTCCTGCTACTGCTACTAGGATCACTCCGCTATCGCAGCCCCCTGATATGCGTAGCATTCTTTCGACAGGGAATCTATACCGCCCATTGAGAGTACAACTGTATCCTGGTTTTAGGTATACTTATGTAGAACTGGCTTCCCCGCTTTGAGGCCGTCGGTTCATTCATCCTTTCTTGCAGAGGTCAGACATGACTGAGGTTCAGAGTTTTGGGAACTGGGGTCTCATTACAAGTTTATGTAGCGGAGTCCTCGTGTGGTGGTTGTGCAACTCACAAGACTGCAGAAGCAATGTGCAGCTGAATGGACCGACTGACCACCAAATAGTCCCGGCTGACGTACGTGCTGGGAATACTGACGCCCCACTGTCTGCCCAAATCGGAGAGGAGCTTCATGGCGTGAGCTGCAGGAATCCGATTGTTTTCTGGAGCAAATTGCTCCTAGTGTTCTTGAAACATATCATCATGGAAGAATGCGGAAGAAGGAACTCCGCCTCGTAGTGTTGGACGAGAGTCATGGCAAAAGCCGATTGAAGACTTTCATCAGCAATGGGTGACAACATTACAACCATACAGGCATCGCCTTACCTGCTACACTTGTGCAAGAAACGCATAAAATACCGCAAACGCACACTGGAAAGCACAACTGACCTCACAGCTCAGCTCAGCATGCAATGTAAACATGGGCGAATGAGCCAATCCTTACATAAACAACAGATGGGTTAGGGCTGAAATTCAGGGTCGAAGGTGGGAGGTGGTCAAGATTATCGTCCCTTTTGAGGCTTCTGGTGTCATATCGTCATACCCTAAAATTCCTGGTATCCACAAGAGAATCATAATTCCACCACCCGCCCCGGCAAAAAAAAAAACAAAAGAACAGCCTGGAGACGGTGCCACAAGACACCTCACTTATCACTTACCGAATTTCTCACGAGGTTCAGGTGCCCAGGAAATATGTGCTTGGGACTACAGGGGCTCCCTGGACTCTAAACTCCTAACTTCAAACCCTGAACCCCAAACCCAAAGCCCTTTTGTACGATACAGTGCCATGCCTTACTACACGTTACTTTACAGCGGTGTACCATATTACTATATTCGACGAAAAACCACAATTTGCTACGAGAGGGCTTTTTATTCTAGGCCATACTGTCTTACACTACATTAGACAAGTCTCACAGGGGCCTGAACAACTGTCAGTATCAGCAACACGTTGAGCTCTGCTCTTGGTACCACATCCTATAAATTAGGAATCTAGGACCAGCGACTTGCTAACTATGCACATGACGGCGTTGGATACAGCCAGAACCAATTTGGTTCTCCATAGTCCTAAACTCCCCAACTCCCCAAATCCCAAACCCTAAGAGCTGCATATGCCTTGTAGCCTCTTTAAAGGCACGATAATCTGCCCCTGTCGTATATGCCTTTGAGTTTAACCGGGCCGGCACCACGATTCCCCACGCGGCCAGTAGAATGGCCTTTATAGCACAATGGGCTTTAAGGGATTTGGGGCTCAGGGCCGGGGTTTAGGATTCAAGTGGCTTTACGGTAGAGTCTGCAGTTTGGGGCATAGAAGGTCCAAGGTCTCGAGCGTAAGGGGTGTAAATTCTTGAGTTTCTGGTTTTTAGCGCTTCGGGCTTTAGGGTGGTTTCAAGTACCCGTATAGTGTATGTATTTATGTATACACATATATAGGGGTCCCTAAACCCTGAAGCAGAAACCATCTTGTGTGTGTGTGTGTGTGTGTGAGTGTGTGTGTGTGTGTGTCAACCTCTGTACCAAAGCGCTAAATTGTTGCCATCAGCTTTGACCTTGCTTGTCTTACATGCTAAGATGAAACCAGAAACAGTCCAACAGCAGGGGGCATGGCGACTTTGCCCTTAGCCATGCCAACGAAGCTATAGAGCATTGGTGGATGGAAGTGTAGACGTACACTTCTGTACCTGCAAGGTCGACATGGGCACGTTGAAGTGCAGCTTGTGACCACAATGAAAGTCGGGCTCCTTTCCTTTTCCCAAAAATCAGTATTCAAACATGCCAGGTTGCATTTCAGACATGTTCTTGCAAGCTCAGACATGTCTTTTGCCAGTCAAGCATGAGAGATTGCATTTCTGCACCAGAAAAGTAATCCAACAGTGATGGTGATGTAGCAGTTGTGGTGGTGTTGGTTCGGGACGCGTCGTGGTGAGCCAGCAAAATGCAAGCACTGACTAGTTTACCTAATTGATAGTTGCTATGTCAACGCCTCGGATCAAAGATTTTCACCTTGAAGTAAATGTTCAAGAAAGAAAAATAACAAGGATAAAGAGAAAAGAATTGCAGCCGCCACCCATTGGACCTCTTGGTCCGCTCAAGTGTGTGTGTGTGTGTGTGTGTGTGTGTGCGTGTGTGCGTGTGTGCGTGTGTGCGTGTGCGTGTGCGTGTGCGTGTGCGTGTGCGTGTGCGCGTGTGCGCGCGTGTGTGTGTGTGTGTGTGTGTGTACACGCGCACACACATGTTGGGGGTCCCATGGAGTTGCTATCTGTCTACATTAGGGGGCTCCAGGACATCCACGTTGCATGCTTGGACCCTTACTGTAGGGCCTGTAGGCTAGGGCCCAAATCCTAAGCCTCTATAGTCCCCCTTAAGTAGATAGAATATGGGGTTTATAGAGATCTTAGTACGATATACCCAAAGCCATATTCTATCTACTTAAGGGGATTATAACCCTAAACCTGGAACGGTGTGTCTAAGCAGGTCATTGTTGATAGTTCAGTGTCTGTCTAGTTGACCCTGTTGATACTAGAGTTCCTGCATGGCCTTGGCATCCTATAGCCTCTAGCGCCCTTCTTCCCAAGGCTTAGCGTACTTAGGGTCATGCTGGATTTTCAGCTTCAACCGTTCGTAATCGGTTTCTAGCTCTGTCCGCTAAGCTGTTCTGTGTTCAGCCCTAACATCCGCCTGAGAAAGTCACGCCCTGAACCCTAAACCCTAAATCCTAACTAGTACTTTGCATTTTCTGTTCCATATCCCAATATAACCCCTTTCGGTTGGGTTTAGGGGAGCACATGTAGCTACATGGCATCCTACTGAGGCCAAACAGGGGAGCTTGGGGCCAAAATCTGGGGGGGTTTCCCAAAATTAGGGGTACCCTTAAAGAGGGATATAGGGAATATATAAGGGTTATATAGGGCTTAGGGTTCAGAGTTTCCCAAAATTGGGAGTACCTTTTTGGGGGGGTCCCCATAATAAGGATTATTTTAAAGGATTCTAGTATATTGGGATCTATACTGGGGTCCCCTAATTTAGGGAAACTACCATATATACTACATGGCTACATAAGCCCTTTGGGTCACAAGCATCGGTGGCCAACCCGCACCAACATTCTCTGAATTCCAACCTTGAGTGGTCCAAGGATCTTATACCAGGTGTTTAGGGTTCAGGGGTTAGGGTATATGCTTTAGAGTTCAGGCTTCTAGGGTTTAGGGTTGGGGTATAGGGTTTAGGGTTTTAGGGTTTAGGGTATAGGGTTCAGGGTTTTAGGGTTTAGGTCCCTAGGCCCCAAAAGGATTCTATGTGTACCAAAGGCTCCGACGTAGTTCCTTTTGGACTTGCAATGGATTGTTTGGCAAAGGATTTAATATCATGCCCACAGAGGAACTACATGATCAGGAGTCCTCGGGCAGGCTTTGGGTGTGCAGCACTAGAAACAAGCAACAGTAAAACTGCAAAACTGATCCTTGAGCATGATTTGAAGCCCAAGAAGCTAGTCCTGCATCCCAGAACTTCTGAACCGGGAACTGTGTGCCCGTGATCCGTCAACCAATCGAAATCTTGAACCATCCAGAACTATTTCTCTGTCTTTGGTATGGACAAAGCTCAAAGATTATGATATTCCTGGTGTCAATGCTATGTGTTTCAAGATGAAACAAACCGTCATACGACTATAGCTTTCCATCGCACTCATCCAACAGCGAAACAACACCTCCCGAACAATACAGGGATGCTTTGGAATACATAGCTTCGTTATGTATTTAATTAGGTGAAGGTTTGAGATAGAAGGGTGGGTTGCATGATCAGGGAAAGACCATAGCAGCTAGACTTTTACATCAGTAATAAATGCGCTGGGAGTCGTGCACACCAACACACAACAACAAAAAATGGGCTCCACAATTTTGATAACCTCTAGGCTAAACCCACAAGTTAAAAGCAACTAAGCCCAATGAATCCTAATTAAACCCCAAACCCTGAACATTAAATTTCCTAAACCCCAATCCTTGGACACATTAATGATCCCTGAACCCCCCGATTCCCGCCCAAAGGCTCTACGGACTGCCTAAACCTCGTGACTGTCTAGGATTCAGGGTCGTTGGGGGTTTTGCGTTGGAGTTCTCAGGCTTGGGATTCGTTTTTGATGCGAACGACTCTACGAACTGCCAAGACAAAGACCCATGGTGTTGAGACACCGCCAATGTTCTCAGGGAGCTTTCCCGAAATTTAGGAGCGTATCCTGGATGGTACCAGGATATATGGGGACCCTTTATGATGATTTTAGGTATGCCCCAAAACAAGGAATATACGCTACATGCAACTAGGAACCCTTCTTTGCTTTAGCATATACTCGTAACCCTAAACCTGAAACCTAAACCCTAAATAGTTGTTTCCATTTTGTTTTCCAATACCTATATAACCCAAATATAACCCAAATGAAGAGCGTTGGGCTTTCAAGATGTGCACGATGCTGAGCCACTGGCCGAAGGCATTAGACCCGCCTCCTGAGCTCATTTTGGGCTTATAGTCCCCTTAGGTAGATAGAATATGGGGTATACGGGGATCTGAATATGATATACTCAAGGCCATATTCGATCTACTTAGGGGGAGTATAAGGTTTAAGGTTTGGGATTCAGGGCAAAGGCTTAAGGGTTTAGGGTTGAAGTTTTCTGGGGTTTGGCATGTGTAGAGTTTGGGGAAGAGTTTCCAGAAAGTGCAGCAACACCATGTCGTAACTGCGGTTGTATCTTCACGACGCTTTTTTCTGAGATGGACCGTTGGGCTTCGGGAAGAGCTTGAGATGTTCTGAAATAATTTCTTAGATCTGATACCCTAGACTCTGGAGCCTTCAACTATGCATGCAGTGGAAGAATGTACATACCATACCCTAAACTCTAAGCCCTAAACCCTAAATCCTACACCTGAAGCCATCAACGCTGCACAAAAGCAAGCTTAGGAAATTCGATCACTGCAACTTCCTCAGACCTTTTCCACGGTGTGTAGGAATCACCCCCCCAATGAGGGACCTCCGAAATGTCCCCGATTGACAAAGTTTTTATAAGCATTATAAGCGGATTATATGCGGATCTAGAGGGTTTACCGTGGGGTGTAGATAATTCCTATCGCTACTCCTTCAAAAATAAAAGAGCGGGGCCCAGAGTTCCCATGCAAAGCTACCCTTCTGACCAGAACATGACGTGGTCTATATTGGGCCATAGTTTACACTCACCAGTATTCCTATGCGGCCGTATATACACTAACGAAAACTGGTACCAAACCCTATGTTATCCCTACGGGTCCAGGGTACATAGTCATCATATACTCCGTAGAGCCGAAGTGACGTTTAAGGTTTAGGGTTTAAGGACCCTACAGTACATCATCATTGTATACTGGGCCCTCACACGCGGAACCCTAGCCGCCCTAACCCTCAGGCTCAAAATAGCCCAAAAGCCTTTTATAGTATGGTCTTTGGGCCGCAAATCCAAAATATGAGTCCTTGGAGCCTTCGGGTAAGCCTTAAGTAGTAGTTTCCGCATGCTCCTTGCCATTTGATTCTGCATGTTCCTGCCATGTTGGTTGGGGAGCGCATCTCCAAACCCTGAAAGCCTAAGACCCAAACTATGAGCCCTAAACCCTAAAGCCCTAAACCCTGAGCCCTAAACCCTAAACCGGAAAGCCCTAAGCCGTTAACGCTACTGAGAACCTAGGCCAGCTTCCCATGATCTCGAACAGAAACATGTCCATGTCCAGTCTTTGATAAGAAGAGGTTGGTAACCCCGCCCTCTGTGACTACCGTATGACTGCAATGAGGTCCTAGTTTGGGTGGAGGTTGGAGTTACCAAAATCCCTGTGCGAGACTTTTCCCGGCTTAACCTTTTGACAACAATGGACTTTTACACTAGCTCATCGGTTTGTTGTTACACACTACCTAGTCCCTCGTCCTACCCTCTATAAGGGCTCACGTACCTACTATCAGGGACCATATATCTCCAATTAAGGGTACAAGGAAGGTCCCGGTAGAAAGGCAAGCAACGCAGCAATCACCACGAAACAAACCGGACGTGCATCCAACTGAAAGCTCAGCGGGCAATGCCTGAAAGGAAAAATCTCCAGAAGAGGTCTAGGGTTAAGAGTTTAGGGTGCAGTCCGCGTTGGCACATGATAATGTCTCGGACTTCCAACGTACCCCTCACACGGCTGTTCGTAGTCCCCCTAAGTAGATAGAATATGGCTCTGGGTATATTCTGATAAGTTCCTCATATACCCCATATTCTATCTACTTAAGGGGGACTTTGTATTGAAGAGCTGACAGTACTTGTGCCAACTAGCGGTCCGCTCTTTCCGAGCAGCCCCGGTCTGTGACCTCTTCTGGGTGGGTGTCATGACTGTGCAGCCCCTATACTGGGTTGCTGTTAATTACTAGGACCTTCCTTGTACCCCTAATTGGGCAAAGGTTCCCTAATGGTGTGTGCTTAGGCCCTAGTAGAGGGTATGGACCTTAAATTAAGTTACCATCATAAAGGTATATAGTAAGTATGAGGGTTTCCGTATTACAGTAGCTTAAAAAAAATCCTTAACAGCAACCCGGTACATCATCCATAATCCCTGAACAGCCTCTTTACGATCTCCATGTGACCCTCACCCTGAACCCTAAAGCCTTAATCCTAAACCCTTAACCCTAATATCCGCCGTTTGGTCCAGCTGGGTCCCCCGCGGCTGCTCTTTCGCTCAGTCGAGACCAAGAGATCTTCAGCCTGTGTGCAGCTCAGGGAGCCTAAGAGCCCTGAAGTGAGCAATGAGTATACGTTACCCGACGCTGAGAACTGTAAAGCAGTTCAAGGTCCGTTGAAGAGGACACCTTAAATCGTGTAAGCACCTCCTATGGTCCTTCGGTTTCATGCGGGGGTAAGTCCTAAAGAGTGCAAGACCACCAAGAGCTCTCCAAGAGCTCTCAGGAACACCAGAAAGCACTTCAGGAGAAGTTTCTCTCCAACAAAGAAAGGTTTCAGGCCGGGAGCCGGCCGAGACGTTGAGAGTTGTGGCCTGCGTTGATGCAAGTGACGGGTTCCTCGATTGCGAAATCAACCGACAGAATCAAGAGTGAACATTGCAGAGTGCCTTCAAAACACCCTCAAAAGACAAGCCCTGCAGCTTTACGGAGTAGCCAACTGTACATCACGTAGATTGACGGAAGTGCCTTGATAGATGCTGAAGATCTTACAAGGCACTCCACTAAAGTAGCATCTCTATTGCACACCCAAGCCTAAACATTAGTCAAGACCGAAAAGTACCGTCTCGACCCCCTAGAACCCCTAAAGCCCCTAGTCCCCAATCGACCATAAAAGCAAGAGTAGGAGCCAATAGAGCTAGTAGCGGATATAAGACTACCCGTAGATAGCTCTCATACTCGAAACTTTTTATGTTGACCTTCAGGGGTTCCCTCTTCAACCCCAGATACTATGGTCCTTGATTGGTGAAACCCCCGTAACTGTTGAACACCTTGAACCTTAAACCCTATTCCTCACACACCAAACTTAGATTCATCTTCTATCTCCTCAAGGGACTCTGGATTTCGAAAGCGCCAAGCTGAACCCTATAGATCTCTATGTATCCCTGACCGATTATCTCTTGTAAAGGGACCCCTGATTTTTGGGCCCACCCCCCAACCCAACTCCCAAAGCCCTAAATCGCAAAAGTCTCAAACCTAAACCCTCAACTCAAAACCCTTAACCCTAAGTTTAACACCCTGAATCCCTATACCCTAAAACCCTAAGCCCTTCTCAGGCCTCCGAGGCCCAACTTGCTCCAGAGTTGAAACCTCCAGTTGGGCAGGGCACCTCAAGCAAGAGGGTTTTGACAACCCAAAGGGAACCCTAAGGGTCCAAGGAACCAAATAATAGGGTTATAGGGCCCAAATACCATCAATACTATAGAAGTTGGGCCCGAAACCCCTTTCATTTGGGTCCTGGGGGACCCTTAGGGGAAGGGGTTAGGGTTGAGGGGGTTTAGCGTTTATGGAAGGGTGTAGGGTTTACATAAGGTTTAGGGTTTGCACGAACTAGGGCCCCCCCTTTAGGGATGCCCAAGCAAAAGGACCGTGGTATATTTGAATAGCATTTCTCCCCGAAGTTCCAAATCGCTGCAGACCGCGCCCCAGACTTCCACTGCATTAAGGCGCGAAGCCCGCGTTATGATGAAAGGCTTTGGCAACCCAAAGGGTCCATGTGGCTATATAAACCCGCTACTTAGAACCCCAAGGCCTTCCCATGTTCCTACCTTGGGGCCCAAATCTCTACCATATGAGCTATAGTCTAAACTCCTAGTATCCCCCTTAGTAACCCTTATAGTAGTTCCCTATACAGTCCAGCATATGCCCCCCTCTAAGGAGCTTAGATTAAGGCTCATATGGCTACGTGGGCCATTCGAACGAGTTATTTTTTAGCGAGGCTGACTGCGACTTCAAGAACGGCTAGCTGACAGAGGTTGACATGAAGGATGTAATCCTCAGCAAGCCGGTAGTTTCCATCTTCTTAAACGGAAACTACTACATTATTGAGCTTTCATGGACAGTACCTAGACCCTCCTCCTACCGTGCCCCCTATTAGGGACCATACATCCCCAATTAAGGCTACAAGGAAGGTCCTGGCTATTACTGTGACATCAGCGGGCCTGTAGCCCGCCAAAGCTTGCCGCCAAAACTCAGCGTCTGCAGCCACCTCGCATCTAGGTACGCAGTCTGGGATTTGGACTTTCTTGTCGAACACAAAAAATCAGGTAGCTATAAAGTACATACTTAGGACCCATTTTGTTTCTCCTATGCCCATTGTGGGCCAAAGTATATACTAGACAGCTACATGGACCCTTTGGGGACGTTGGGCCATAGCTGTGGTCTGGAGTTCGTGGATTTCGGGTTCAGGTATGTAAGATATCCTACGGGATCAGTCTACATTAGGGCGAGGGTCTAGGGTTTAGGGTTTAGGGCTTAGGTTTAAGGTTTCGGGCTGACGCGTTGTTGTTGCTGCTGCCGGATTTGGACGGTAATACGACTACGAAGTTCGGTACTTTGGATCGGGATTTGGGTGATGAGCTCTAATACAGATCATGAGATGGGATGTTGGGGACATTGGCGTTGCTTGGGCTTGTTGGGCTTGACTTCGTTTGCATTCGATTGAAGCAACACTTCCTCAATATAGTGGCAGCTCTTAGAACACATAGGCGCTTCGAACTCTTTGGGTTAGTAGATGGCAGGGAGCGGGGTCTGAGACAAGTGGGGAGAATCAGATTCATGCAGGTTTGTCCTGTGTGTTCAGGTGACAACGAGTTGATGGCCCAGAATTGTTCCCTGAAATTTCAACCCATGCCCTAACCTTTCAACTAGCCCTGAATGCAAAAACGCAAGTCCACAAACTCTGGGTGACCAGTACCCTAAACCCTCAGCAGCTCTACAGGGCTTCTACAGGAATTTCTGGCCCCTTTTGACTCCGACAACGACAAGACCAGCTCGCCCAAGTTTGTTGGAGGAACGCTGAAGGATGACTCCGCTGTGGTCCGTAGCTCGGGGTTGAGGTTTAGGGTCGGCTCACGTGCTTGAGGATCTCCAAAATTTATAAGGTCTATAATGATTACCTTTCACTTCATGGAACTTCAGCCGCCAAAGCCACGACTGGATTCAAGGACTGCTAGATGTACGCAATACCCAAGCGCGCCTGTGTAGATCCTTGTCAGGGGTGTTGTGCTCTTCGATAGGAGGACTATTATAACATAGTACCCGAAAAGAGTCTACATGGCAGACTCAGTGCAAAATCTCTCTCACCAACCTGGATCGTTTCTCCTGGGCTCTCATGGGCCAAACTTGATCAAAGGGAAACAGATCTCGTACCTTTCGAACATCCTCATCATCCCTACCAACAAATTTGCCAGAGCATGAACATAATCTGTTCACAACACCCCACTTTAGGGTAATGTGGTCTGCGTCTTCGTCAAGAACCTGCCAGTCCGGGATAAGCCGTCCGGAACATAATTCAGTTGACATCTAGTGCTACCCCTCATCCCGCCATAAACTTATAGCAAGACTGAACTCTCACATCAAATGAAGTGAAGCCGTTGGACTCCAAAGCCCTCACGAGGTTCAAAAAACACGCCTCGCACTGAATTCCCTCGCCTTCTTACTGCCGCTGAATGTTGGATGCATCTTTGACACAACATCCCTGAGCCCAAAAACTGCATACACGTGGGGACAAAGTAACTATTGTATCGATGTTTTCGGCCCAGATATGCTGTTTGAGTGGTTGGGCAGCGCAGGCTTAGCCCTTACCCTAAACCGCAATGCATTCCTCGACCAGGAAACCCTAGACCGAAACCATTGAATCCCATCCGCGCGTGTGCAACACTTAGAGAGTTTCCGATCCACCTGCTCCTCCGTTCTAGCCGTGGATGACGTGGCAATTCGATCCGGGGCCTTGATAACAGGCAGTTGCTTGGGATCGTGCGCCTGGTGTGTAGGGTTTAGATTTTGGGTAAGTCAGGTGTAGGATTCCAGGGTTAGGCTTCAGAGCTCAGGGCGCGCAGTGATTCGGTAAAACCAAAAACCCTAAGTCCCAAGACCTGTTGAGGGCTGCGGGCTTGGAGTACGAAACTCCCCGAGGGCAGTCCCCTGCCCCGGAAACAAAATGGCTCCAGTCCTACTGAAACTGTTGCAGTACCGTGTCGCAGATTCAGCGATACCGTTCAGAAGGTTCATTGGACTTGTAAGTACAGTAGTTTCCATTTTCTTTTCCATTATCCCTATATAACCCCAATATTTCCCTAATATAACCCCAATAGAACCGCTATATAACCCCTATATTAACCCTTTATAAGCCCTCTATACCCCCTATATAACCCCTATAGCAACCGTATTTGGATTATAACCCTCCGGGTCACCCCTAAAGCTGGCCTTGTTTAGGTTACTTAGGGGAACGTAAGGTTATGACTCAATGATAAGTACTGACTACATTTCCAAGTGCAGAACCATGCAGAACCTAATCTCAAGCCCAGCTAGAAACAACCTTATACATGTAAAAAAGTCAAGATACCCAAAATACAAGGTGAACATCCGGCTTTTATGGGTGCTTACGCTAGGTATGCCCTAAAGCCTATGTCCCTGTACATCCCTACAAACCCTCCGTATACTGTAAACCCTCTATCCCCCTGTGTAGGTACATGGGTTACTTGGACCTAGGGCAGGGCCATTTTAATAGAAAAGTCGGTCCCCAAGACTGAGGCGTACCGCTGATACCGACCTGAACCCCAAAACTTACAGGGAAGTTTAGGCTTTAGGGCTTTGGGGTTTAAGGTTTTAGGGTCTAGGGTTAGTAGGGAATAAGGGAATGTACTATATGGTGGTTATATCAGGATTATATTTCCTCATTCCCTACGAACCATCCGTACGAAAGGCTTGTAAATCCTAAGCCCTACACCCGACTTGGAGGGTCAGGGGGACTTCGTAAGTAGGTTAATAAGGGGGATCACTGGGGTTGCTACATGGGTTATAGGGGTTATTAACCTAGCTACTAAGTCCCCCTGACCCTCCTAGTAAATGATCCTGGCTTTGAGT
Source organism: Symbiodinium pilosum (assembly GCA_905231905.1). Taxonomy (NCBI): domain Eukaryota; class Dinophyceae; order Suessiales; family Symbiodiniaceae; genus Symbiodinium; species Symbiodinium pilosum. The sequence goes on from CAJNIZ010001617.1 coordinate 22,881, forward strand.
GCTGGATCGTGTATCTTACCCTAAACCCTAAACCCTACACCCTAAACCCTAAACCACCCCAGAAGCTTCTAGAATACCAGCCTGCTTGGCTATTGGTTCTGGGTTTGGCCGCTTGTCTAAACCAATTGTTCAGAACCTGGACCCCAAAAGCGTGTAGAATGCCAGCATGTTTTTGGCTTAAATGGGTTTGCTGCATTATCTTTTCCAAAAAACTTGTATCAAGACTTGCTTAACCTATCTCAATGGACTTTTCGGCGACTTTTCCGTAAAAACCTAAGCCCTTGACATTGTTTTTGAGGTTCAGCCTTCCATGGCAGATTCCCTACAGAGGCCCTGTTCGACGCCTGCAAACATGTATATGTGTAAGTATGTAGACAGAATATATACACATATATATATATACACATATATATATATATAACGGGACTGGGCTGTAGGTGGATATGTGTATATGTACATACATATATGGGGGTTTCCCAAAATTAGGGGTACCTGTCGAGGTTCCCTATAGTAAGGATTGTAATGATTCCGGTGTCTAAATTGAGGTCCCCGTATTTTAGGAAACCACCATATGTATATCCTACGCACCTCTATACTGGCTAGCTTTCTCCGCTTTCCGTGCTTTGGAATCTGAGGGGCTGGCGCTGCTTCCCACTGAAAGTGCCAGTATGTCCTGCATGGGAGTTCCTTTAACTTGGGGGGCGAGGCCCTTAGGGGACCCTAGGGATATCTAAACCCCTAGGGTTAAGGGCTTTGGGTTTAGTCTCAACTCCTAGTATGCCCCTCGGTAACCCCTATGATACTGCCCTGTCTACTCCCCTAAATAACACCCTTTCAGGAGTTTAGACTATAGCGCAGATGAGGATTATGAGGGTTAGGGGGATCCTCGAGGCGTTCCATATTTATGTTCAAGTCTACAGTCCATATTATCCATATGTCCCATATACTAATGGACATGAATCCCTTTGAGGAATATGTCCATGACACTAAACTACCACAGAGACCCCTATGTCCACCCTCAGCCCCTAGGCAAGCCTAATGGACAGGAACGCAGAGGTCTGAGGTTGTAATGTTTAGGGCTAGGGCATAATCTAGGCCGAGATGTTGGTAACACAACACGGAAGGGCTTCAAACGGTTCAGGGACTCTGACTAAGCTGGAGGTTCTAGCGTTAAAGTTTAGGGCTGAGGGATTCTTATCTCATTTTCTGGTGTTTTTACGATTGAGTCTAGGATTCGGGTGCTAGCGTTTAGGGATTCTCTGTTGTGTTCTACACAAGGAATATGAAGATAATTGTGGCGCACATCGGCTTTGGGAGTTAGAGTATTTGGGAGGTTCTCGGTCATTGAGGGGATTTCCTCGGTTCTTACAAGACAAGAACCCTATACCCTAAAGCCTATAAGCCCTAAACCCTAAACCTTTAACCCCCAGCCCAAAAACCCTGCACCCGAAACTGCGAAACAAGAGCCCTGACTAGAATGTTCAAGGGGTGTCCCTAGGGGGAGGGTTCGTGAGAAGTACGCAGAGGAGACCTGCTCTGGCACCCACACAGGCCCATTTCTATCCAAGGAAGGGGATACATCTTCATATGGGGACCCAGAACCCCCCCACATTCTTGGGGGTCTGGCGTGCCTGCGACATCCCATGTCTCTGGACTTACTGGTTGTTGGTTTGTCAGTAGGGAATGAAGCAATGAACAATAGCACGACCCTAGACCCTAAGCCCACCGCTAAAGCCTGAACCAATTATAGGAGACTATATGGGCCATTACGAAAATCCATCCCTCCTTTAGCCATCAATCAACAACCAGTATGATGAAGCCTGAACATCTGCAAAACCTTTTTGCAGCTTGGAGTTTGCGTGCGAAAGGGTACTGCAACCCTGCTTGCGGGGTAAGTCAGGGGACTTGGTACAGGGACCCCCCTTGTAACTTGAAATATGGGTATATGATCCCTGTTTAGGGTATATATATATATATATACACATATATCTCGCGTAGATAGAGGGTCTAAGCAAACATGTTAGTGGGTTGTAATAATTTGGATAAACTGTAAGTATACCTTTTAAGTCTCCCTGACCCTCCAAGTGTTGAGTCTTCACGACCTGCTGAAAGGCAACCACTGATGGCAAGCGAGGAAGCATGGGGAATGCTTCTTGCATTTCCCGCGTATGCGCTGCCGGCCGTGCTTGCCCACATAACCCAAGAACCCTTAGTCAGGGAATTTACGGTGAGTCATATAATAAGGGATCCACCTATGAGTTTGGGGGAGTTGCTTGATGAAGAAATATGATGCCTTTCTAGACCAAACTAGACCACTAAAAAGGTAAAGATCTCAAAATATTAGGTACAAAGCCCAAGTTTATAGGTACATCGGTTACTGTAGGTAATCCTTAAACCCTTAAAGCTCCTATAGACCGCTGTATGCGCCTATCCCTTCTTAAATGTACATTGGTTACTCTAAGCCCTGAAACCTAAACCCTAACTCTAGGTCTAGCTTAGAGGTGGCAAGGCGGGCTTCGATGCCATCTTCTTTGGAAGCCCTGAAGCACGCTGGTCCTGGAGTCAGAAGAAGGATTTTGTGTCCGAGTACTGCCGTGGCCTAACTTGAAGCGTCAGCATGTTGCATACCCTCTATTGGGTTGTTTCACGGTTTTTGTAGAAGGCCACATTTGAAGGGTCCGTCGCGAAAACCGCTCTCAGGTCCATACCTTTTGCATCGGGGTAGGTAACACCATAAACCCTAAACCCTATAGGTTATATAGGGTTTATATAGGGAGTATATAAGGGATATATAGGGGTTATATAGGGTTTACAAAGGGATTACATAGGGGTGTGGGACCCGGGCCTTGTCACAAGCCAATCATTGTGGCATGCACCCGGACATATGCATCTTTATCGTCGTACCCAAGGGGTCCCGGGGGTCCTTTATTCTTGCTTTCTTGGGCTTCTTAGTACAGTATATAAATCAGGATTTAGGCCGTAAGGGTCCAGGCATAAGGGTCACCTTGCATAGTAATGGATGAGTATGTAGGTACATACACCCGATTTCCTATCCATACCCGTTAGCTGCCTGGTTCTTTTAGCGAAACAACCTGCCAACCTAAACCCTAAACCCACCAGTCTTGTATACACTCCTCCATGCATATATCGCGTGAAACCCTCGACAGGTCCTCATTATTGCCACTGGCGCTATTCCTATTGTAGGGTTTGGGTTTTAGGGCTTTACGGTATCACGAGTACTATTGCGATTTTTAATGCTATGATTCTTGCTATTGCGACTGCTATTCAAAACCCCGGCAACCTAGGGCACTTAGCAAGTCCTGCCCTCTTGCTGCACACTTGAGGAGCAGCAGGTTTTGGGAAGTTTTGTCGTCATCCAATTTGCAAAGGGGACCTATATAGCTGCCGGAAGTCCTGACGCCCAAGTGGCCTGAAAATGCATGCTTACAAAACATGACACCGTCAAAATGACACCACTCCTCCTCCATGCAGACGCGAAGCCTGTGTGTCGCCGCAGTCGAACTTTGCATCTGGACCAACGGCTGGACTGGATGCTTTTTTGGGAGCAGCATTCATGAGGGCGGCATCCGGTGATTTTTATGAAGCCTTGCTGGTAACCAAAGGTCCACTCGATTGGGTATGAGCCGAGTGCCAACGACTGGCCAACGGTCTGTGCCGTGGCGTAGCGGAGCTGTCTCTTCAAGCCAGGAGCCTTGGCATTTGGGCGATACTGGATCCTGGTGTCAGCCGTCCAGTGGGCCTGGAGCTCAAAGGTCTGCCAGCGGCACACGCCTTCGCCGACATCGTGCACCAGGCCCTCCTTGCACGGCTCGCACACGTAGTCGGGTTTCGGGCGTGATTCCTTGTACCTCAAGATCTGATAGGATGTGATAACGAAGCCACTCGACATCAGCTTTGGTCGTCTTCAACGCCTTGATGGCTGCCAGGCGACCTTGGTCTTTTTGAACAATCTTCAACTTTGCACCCTCTTCAATTTCTTCATGAGCTTCATGGTCCAGAGGCGGGGGGTTGGGGGGTAGGGGGCTTGGGGGAACGGCGGAAATAGAGGGGAGCAGGAATTTGGGGAGTGGAGGGGGGGGTCTGGCATGGGGGCTGCAAACGGCCCGGGGATGTGGGCATTCCACCTCCATCCTGATGCTGCTGCCAAGGTCGTCCTCTGCACCATTAAAGTTGCTCTGTACTCATCTGCTTGGTGTCCATCCAAGATGCCATGGTCCACGTAGCCCAGACATCGTAGTGGGCGAACATTTGAAGAATCTCAGGGTGCCAGCAGTTTTCTCAGTATCCCAGCTGTCGGTATGCCTCCGCCATGTCAGCATGAATCTCCGCAGGAATGCAGAAGCCGTCTCTCTCTATGAGCTCCTGGAACTCCTGCGATGCAAGCTGAGGTTGTCTATTTGTCTATCTATCCCGCTGGCCACCTTTACATGCACGTGCCGGAAAAGAGAAAGGATCTAACACGGCCTCACCTCTTGGATGATCCTGAAAATTTCCCCTCCACTATAAGAATGAGCCACCCCCCCCCCCACCCCCTGATAGAAATACACACCACAAAATGCCATCATAGCTTAAGGGCAATATTCATCATTGGGTATTTGGGGGGGGGGGAGGTCATTATTGAGGGAAGTCGTGATCAATCACCATCTTGCAATTACAGACGGGGAGTCCAATCGAGTAGTGATTTTTTGGTGGTTGAACCTAGTAAGGTAATATTCCTTATCTAGAATACTATACCCCAAAAGGAGGATATAATCTTACTCTATATTGGGTACCATAGTATTCCCAAATAAAATACGACTCATCTTGCAGTTACAAATGGGGAGTTCAATTTGGAGGCACGAGCCTCGGGAAGTGGCCCTCGAATTGTGCTGCGAGCGTCCTCTAAGGGTCCAAGGACCTAAATTATGGTAGTGTCTTAGGGCCCAAATACGCAAATATGAATGGTATGTGGGACCTAAAAGCCCTATTGTTTGGGTCCTTGGACCCTTAGGCGTTCTTCTTGGCAGTGGACATCAAGGTTGAATAATGAGTTATGTACCAGGACCTTCCTTGTACCCTTAATTGGAGATTAATATGGTCCCTACTAGTGGATACTTAGGCCCTAATCCGCCGACCTTGGGCAGCGTGTTGGATGGTTTCAGTAATGGAGAGGGTGAAAACCCTCTTCTTTTCCGAAAAAACAAGCGCTGGTGTCCGAGGTCCTGGAGCCCTGGCCCCAAGGCCCTGGAGGCCCCGGCCCCAAGCCCCTGGGAACCCGGGCCCCAGGCCCCGTAACCTTGATTTCCTCTTGGGGGGCGTGTTGGACGGTTTCAGTAACGGAGAGGGCAGCTCAGAGACGCATAATAACCGCCAGCAAGCCGCTGGGAGCCTGGGCCCCGGCGCCCGGGCCCCAAGCCTTTGAGGGCCCTTGGACCCAACCCAAGCAGTGTTGGTCCTGACACGGTCCTGGCAACGTCGGCTTGTTGCACCAATTGATTTCCTGTGCGCAGTCCTGGCAGCCTAGTTTGAATT
>CAJNIZ010001618.1:0-11001 GCA_905231905.1 Symbiodinium pilosum
TTTAGGGTTAGTCCATTTTCCGTCATTTCATCTATAGTCCCCCTTAAGCAGTATATGAGGGTCCTATTATATATAGTATACCCAAAGCCAAATTCTATCTACTTAAAGGGGACTTTAGGTTCTAGATGAACAGCCCTAAACCCTAAACCCTAGAATGAGCCTGAAGCAAAAATGATCTCAATGTCAATCATGGACCCTAAACCCTAAACCCTAAATCCTAAACCTTTTTCGTTCTGTCAGGCGGCACCCCTGGTGCCTGAAGAGCAAGGCCCAGGTCTGAGCTTTTGGCCCAAACCCATGGAGCCATGATCTAAGCTTCTTAAAGGGGGTTTGTATAAGGGATTATACAGTGCACTACTATACGGGTTTTTCAGGGGATAGGGGGGATACTAGGAATGTAGATGGAGTGCTTCTCAGTTGTTCAAGAAGCGAAGGTGATAACCGCCCTGGCCAGAGTTCTGCAGAGGCTCAGGTGGCGGAGAGCAGACCAGATGTGTAAAACCCTAAACCCTAAATCCTAAATCCTGAACCCTAAACCCTAAACTTTAAACCTTAAACCCTACACCCTAAACCTCAAACCCCTGTGGCAGGATGGCCACCGGAAAGGACGCACGATCCCAAAAAGGCTGCCTTGGGAACCTGACGAAGGCAGCTTTCCTGTGCACACGGCGCATACTGTGTCCCAAAATTGAGTACCACACCAGAAAGATGCCATGGAAGGAAGCTTCATGTTCGCATGAAACACCAGGGGAGAGTACAAGAAGCAATTGTGATCATAGCAACAAAAGAACCCTGAATACACCGCAGTATTTGTTCAGGGCCGGCCTCTGATCATGCAGCCTGAACTGTATCTTCTCGTCAAATTCAATTTTCCTTCGCAAGATCAGGATTACCCGAATGAGGGTGTCAACGCTTCACGCGGCGCCTGTGCAGAGAAGGCGCCCGCCAGCATTTTTGTTGGCTTTCCGCGGTTTGGCGATCGACAAGGGATTACTCTGAGGCGTCACTATCCTGCCGTTTGTGCCGCGGCAGTATACGGCTCCTCTTTGCCGTCTACAGCCCTTTCTTGCCTTTGCAACATATGATGGTTGAGCTGGCAGGTCATCGATGCCGCTGATGTACAGCCGCGGCTCACGATGCCAAATATTTTCCGTTCCAGTCCTCAACCCTAAGCCCTAATCCGTAAATCCCAATCACTAAACCCCTAATCGGTAAACCCGAAACGCCAAACCCTAAACTCCAAACCTTAAGGCCCTAAACCCTAAACCCTAAACCCTAAACCCTGAACCCTAAACCCTAATCCCTAAACCCTCCAAACCTTAAGGCCCTAAACCCTGAACTCTCGGCCTCGTTTGCACTGCCAACAAAAGTCCGGGCTAGGAGTCCTAGCTCGGCCAGACGTACAGTAGGGATGGAAAAGACACTGGAGATTGGCATATAATTTGCGGTTTAAGGTTTAGGGTTTGGAGTTTAGGGTTTAGGGTGTAAGGTTTAGGGTTCAGGGTGTGGGGTTTAGGGTTCAGGGTGTGGGGTTTAGGGTGTAGGGTTTGGGGTTGAGGGTGTGGGGTCTAGGGTTCAGGTTGTGGGGTTTAGGGTGTGGGGTTTAGGGTGTAGGGTTTGGGGTTGTAGGGTTTGGGGTTTTGGGTGTAGGGTTTGGGATTTCAGGGTGTAAGTGTTGGGTGCTGGCTGGTGGAACCAGGTTTCTCAGGATTCTATAGGGCAAACTTGGGGAGATGACTAAAATTGTGCTTTTGTATTCTCTAAACACGGGACCCCTGTATTCTCCAACCCCAAATTAAATTGCTGAACTTTAAATGCATGCATAGGCTTGCAAGCGTGCTTAGGGGTTAGGGTTTAGGGTCTTGGGTCAGGGACTTAGCAAGAAGGCCATTGAATAGGGATCGGTGGGGTTCTGAAGAGGGTATAGCAACGAAGTCCTCTGACCCCCCAAGTAGGCAGTGCAGAGGAAGTTGCTGATGCATTTCAATATTTGACATGTGTTTGTTGCAGCAGAGGCTGCATGTACTCCTCCATGCTTAGACGGGAGTTTCTGAATAAACTGGGTTGCTGTTAAGGAATTTAAATTTAGTTGCTATAATAAGGAAACCTGGTTTTTTTTACTACATGCCCACATTATGGTAATGAAATTTAAGTTATGGGGCTCCGTATTCGGGATTACATGGGCTATAGTCAAAACTCCTTAAAGGGGCTATATAGGGGATTATTTGAGGGGTTATTAGGGGGGATAATGGGAGTTCAGACTATGGATCATATTGAGATGATTGTCCGAAACTCCCAGTTCACAAGCTGCACACGTCAAACGTGTGGCGAGCCGGGAAAGCTTAGCTTAAGGCCATCGCCATTTCCTTTGCAGAAGCGCTTATCGTACTGGTGCATATTCTGTTGCATTCTGCTTTATCTCCTCATGTATTTCAACGAGAGACGGCATCTGTGAAGGGCTAGAGCGAGGCTGCCCAAGATGTGTGCCGGCCTACAACTAGAACGGCTGGCCACCTTGCTGCACAGCATGGACACGGGTCCTTGAAGTGCTCAGAGCGGTGTGGAAAGCAGGACATGTCAATGATGCAGTATGCTGCTGACATTCCATTTCAGTAGGCTTCCTCCGTGATGCTTTCACGTTGTCCAGTAAGGCTTGGTCGTGTGGTAGCTGCTGGCTATTGAACCATTGGAGCACCATGGACTAGTACCATTTCTGGCTCTGAGTTGAGTGTAGAACATGCTGAACGACGCATGCCATGTGTAGGAGCTTGGGATATCCATGGCTAATACGCATGCTTGACGTCAATTTCACTCCACGGGCAAGAAACATCCTGAGTTGACATCGCAGGCATGCTTTGAGGCTTCAGGGCATTGGTATCTTCCTTACCCGACCTCGGTGCATTTCCCCCCCGCTTGCGTGCTTCAGCGCGCTTAAAAGAATTCCTCGACCCTGCAGGAGCAGATTTGCCCTTTAGGTTCAGGCCAACAGTCTATGCTCTCAGCTATGAAGTTCAACCAAAACATCTTCCTTCCATACCTTGCCTGAAAGTTCCATGTTGCGGAAGCAGACGGAAGCTAGGCTGAACGGCGTATACAGACTTGCCGGGTGTCCTGCAAGTCGGGATATGAATCATTGAACTCTGAATTACTGCATAACGGTTCCGGGGTCCATGTTGATGCTTCCTCGCACGCGCACGCGCAGCTTGCCATCGCGGCCCATGCCTGCAGAAGTTGAAAGGCCGCTTAGCCCGCTCTCCGTCGCAGACTCAGACATTATAGGTCCGCAGGCACTAGAGTAAGCAGAGACTTCGCGTTTCACGCTTGCCTGAGGATCCGGAGCCCTGCGTGAGGAGCGTGCAGCCATCACCATGGATTCAGGACGTGGCTCCCCCAGCACACTGCAATGCACGCAAGAACGTGATCAGAAAGAACCCTGGTTCTCTTTGCAGGCTGATGAGGTAGAGGCTGCACACCGCGGCCTCCTGGGCTACTTCCGGATGGCATACCCGGTGTCCGCTGGCCACTCAGCATCGGCCTGATTATTTTTTGGCTTTGGGTGCGCAGTTGGAACCGGCCACAATGACGACTCTTTGTATCTTTTGTCCACCACCACCACCACCAACACCACCATCACCACCACCACCACTACCACCACCACCACGACCACGACCACCACCGCCAACAACAACAATAGAAGCAGCAGCAGCAGCAACAACAACAACAACAACAACAACAGCAATCACAACAGCAATCACAACAGCAATCACAACAACAACAACAAGAACAACAACAACAACAACAACAGCAACAACATCAGCAACAACAACAACAACAGCAACAACAACAACAGCAACAGCAACAACAACAACAACAACAACAGCAGCAGCAACAACAACAACAATCACAACAACAACAACAACAGCAGCAGCAGCAGCAGCAGCAGCAACATCAACAGCAACACCAACAACAACGACAACAACAACAACAACAACAACAAAAACAACAACAACAACAACAACAAGGTACCAACAACAACAACAACAGCAGCAACAACAACCACAAGGTACCAACAACAACAACAACAACAACAGCAACAGCATCAGCATCAGTAACAGCAAAAACAATGCCATCGCCGCGGTTTCCAAGCACGTCGTGCAGCATGTTGGAGTGCCGATGATGATGGATGGCTCTAAATTAAACGACCCTTCAAGAAAATCTCTTAGCTGATTCCCAGCGTTTCAAGCACCTGAACATATTGGCCACTGATTTGCAGCATCGTTCCCTCTTCGAAATTATCGTGCCTGAGTTTCACATGTTGAGTTGAACCCGAGCAAAAGTTGCTGGCTCATGCGAAGTGATTCCATTGCGTGCCAGTGTGGCTGTTGCTCTTGTTCGAAAGATCTCCCGGAGCACTGGATGTCAGGCCCAGCTGCCACCGGTCCATCTTCCACCGGCCGGGGCATGAACTCCTTTTTCGGTTTTTCGGGGCTGTGCAACAGAAGCCTAAAAAGGCTGGAATTTCTGCGGCGAGAGGCTCTGCCTTTCTGTGACAAGCGTAGTTGAACACAGGCGGGCAAGCTCGTCAACAAGGCCTTGCAGAAGGCCCGCTTGCCCAAACCCTGGGGTTGCAAGCATTAAGTCAGAAACTCGTTTTTGCCTACATGTTGATGATGTTGAGCGGATGTGTTACTTTTTCCGAGTGTGACTGTCAATACTCCCTGAAAGGGAAGGATTGCAGCGGATGGTGCAAAACTCAGACAGTCGGATGGGATGCTTAGAATGCGCGTGCACATGTTGCGGCTTCGCTGAGGCCCTCAACGGATTGGGACACCAGTATGATTTTGTTTGTGAGGGGGGCTTTAATCCATCTATCAGTTTGCTGTGTTGCATAGGCAATCGACGACATTGAATGCGGAGAGAGAGCTAGCCTTCTTCCGGAGGCTGATTGGAGTGTCTGTGTTCATGAGCTGTGGCTTGATCTTTTGGCATGACTGGACATTCTGGTACGGCTTTTGTTGGTTCACTTCAGATCTGGCATCAAGTTCCGTGCGCTGTCTGCATGCAGCCCATTTATCACATTGACATCTACATTGGCATCACATTGAAATTCATGCATCGTTAGTGCAGGCCCTGCGCAAAGAATCTTGTCAACAAAGTTTCGGGGCAGATCTTGGCCGAATCAGCAGTTAAATCAGTTTTGCTTATTTCAGGGGATGCTTCTGTTGGCACATAGGTGTCCAATGTGGGCCAGACCAAGCATGTTTTCAATGACTTTGCAGCTCAACCGCTGCAAGCCGTGCGCGAGTCAATCCATTGTGTATCGAGATTGGGTTCCAGTGCTGCTTCACTCCACTAGTAAAAAAACAACAATCCTGCCAGCAAGCTTCCACCGCCGCCCCCCGCTGCTTCCACTGCTGCTTCTGCTGCCCTCTTTTTGTTTTTTGTTGAAAAAGTCACCACTACCAGGATTCGTATCCTACTGCTGCCACGTGCTATATTTGGCCAGTGCCCGGATTGTTGCACTGTGAATCTCTTTTGGGGCAAAAGCTAGCAAAACTACTGCCGTCGCTTCTTACAACTACAGCCACTGACGCACCCTGCCATGAATTGCTTCTGCTGCTACATTTTGTTTTGCAGTTACTACGTTCTACTACAACCACGGTTGCCTTCTGCCATTACTTTACGTCTGCGGCCCTAAATCTCAAAATCCGTCGTCTCTAAACACAACCTTAACCTGAAGCTCAAGCCATAAGCCCGACAACGTTGAGCCCTGAGGCCTCAGCGCGAGACCCCAAGCCTCTGCCAAGCTCTAAATTTCTCGCCCCTAAAATCATCGTTAATGACAACAGGTTTTCCAGGGTATGGCGTAAGATGTGCGTTTTGGGTTCCGATGTTTGGCTTCAGGGTACAAATTGTGGCTTGTTCATGCGGCCTCGAAGTAAGCAGTACAAGGTCATAGGCTATGTTGGTTCAATCTGTGGCCTCAAGCGGGGCTAGTTGGCATAACTAGCAGTGCTCAACGCAAAAGAGACTTCCGGTGTCCGCCTATTTCTTCTCATTTCTCGTGGGTTTCCGCCCACTTGTGAAAGCGAAGCCAATATGGAAGAGACCGGACCAAAATGGGGACGGTGTGAAGGTTTGCAAAAAATACAAAGCCTCTGTTTCCCAGCGGAACGCAGAAAGTTTGAAAGGCCAAAGCCAAAATGGCCCAAGCCAAAATCCCTTCCACGCCTCCACAGGCATGCCGGGGATTCCAGGCGCCCTTGAGGTCGGAACGGTTTCGTCCAGAACAGAGTAAGGCAGCAAAATAGTCAAAAAAGACATATGGTTTACCTCTGCGCTTGTGTTGATCGGTACTTCTTGTGAAACGAGGCAGCATTAATTTTGTTCGAAAAATATCATAGAAGAAGCTGGCCGTTAATTCTGATCAGTTTGTTTTGCGCAGGTGAAATCACCTGTCAAGCTAGTTTTGACAATGTCACCCTGCGCAATTGTGCCGCTTGCACGGTTGCAAATTCTAGAAGTACAACACGGATAGCGAATGGCACAACTTCTGAAAAGTGCACCCCAGAACCCCACCTAGCTCCCTCAAGTTGGAAGCTATCAAGAATTGTACCCGTGTGCTTGCTCATCACACGAAACAGCCTCAGGTTAGCTGTGCATTTATTTTCATGTATAACCTACATACGCAGTGGCGCTGGTCCCCCCCACCACATTGCAAGCCAAGAGATGCGAATGAAATGCAAATGGCCTGGCGGCATAGACACGCTTCTGACAAACCTGCCTTCTCGGCCAAGCCGACCCATTGTCACGCGTGCAAAGTTTTTCTCTGCTCTGCCTGCTTTGCGCGGCTTCGTAGCAAGCTTGCCCTCTAGCTGGCCAATCTGCTTTCATGAAGTCCGATCCCTGAACTTCGCTTGCAGGCTCAACTGGGGAACGAATGCAGCAGATGCACTGGGTTTTGAAATATGCAACACGAACAATCTGCGTGGGCGGGTGGGTCGCAAACTCATATGGGTTGCGGTGCTACATTTGAGGACAAAGACACTAAGCATACAACACCGGCTTAGACCCTTGATCCCCATTTCCACCAAATTGGACACTCGAAAACCAGTTTCGGCCCACTTCAGCAAGTTCTCCCCAATAACCCGAAAGACTGATTTTCTCTACATGGGCGGGCGAAATCATAGTTTGAATGTCCAGGTATGTTTGCCGGCAGCGATGACTTGCAAATTTGCAGATAATCAATGCACATTTCCAAGTTGTGGCAGCCGCAGCCCTTTTCGGAAGAACCCAAAAGGAGTTTTGCCTGGAAGTCATGCTTAGCTCATACAAAGTTGTTTCCACCTGCACTTTCTAGATGTTGAGCAGATTCTGAGACGTCTCGTTGCTTTTTGCAGTGGTGACTGCCAATACCCCCCGACAGGCAAGGGTGGAAGCGGCCCGATGGGCAAGGATCGCAGCGGATGGCGCAAAGCTCAGACAGTCGGATGGGATGCTGAGAATTCGCATGCACATGTTGCGGCTTCGCTGAGGCCCTCAACGGATTGGGACACCGGTATGGTTTTGTTTGTGATAGGGGCTGTAATCCATCCATCAGTTTGCTGTGTTGCATAGGCAATCGACGACATTGAAAGCGGAGAGAGGACTAGCCTTCTTCCGGAGGCTGATTGGAGTGTCTGTGTTCATCAGTTGTTGTTTGGATTCTTTGGCGCATGTCGACCTGCAACGATCACTACTCGTAGCAGGGGCATGGATCCCTGCTGGCACGATGCCTTCGTTGCTGCATCTCGGACTTTATGATCTCTAGGGCAGCGGTGGAGAGAAATTCTCGAGCTGAGGCTTTCCGCGGCGCGCGGCAATGGATCCTGAGGACGCGTCGCTATGCGGCAGGACTGGGACTCCCTTTCTGAACTCAAGCATGGGATGAATGCTCTGCATGTTTGTCATAAGGCTTGTGTCCTCGGCAGGAGCTGACAAAGTGTGATGGACCTGCCAGGTTGGCCCACATGGGAGCTTTTGTTGCATGTGTACTAGATGGCAGGACTTATGCCCCACATACCTAGTTGTTTGATGTGCTGTCGCCCGCCATGCCTGCGTGCTCTTCCGTCGCGCAGCCATTTGGGACGCGCCCTTGTCCGCTTCAAAATCGCGTTCTCGCTCGAGACATCCTCAACAAATCGTCGTATGATGTTGAGTTTGGATCTAAAAAATAGGGGGCTTCGCCTTTAAAGTAGTCTTGCTAGAGGGGTCCATCGACGAACCGGCCGCGCCGCTGATTTACGAAAATCGCGCTCCTGTGCGAGACATCCTCAAAATTTCGGGTTTTGCTCACTTCTTGATCATTTAGAAATTGCGCTCCCCTCGCTCCTGTTGGCATTCTTGGAACCCTAAACCCTAAACCCTAGATCTTGGAAGTATCAGACTTCACGAGATGACAAGGTCCAGCTCAGCCTCCTGTGAGGCGCTGAGCTTCTTCCCGGCGTATGGTGGAAAACACGGCGGTCTGCATTAGAGCTAAACTTGCTAACGTAGCCTGAGAAGATTGGGAACGTGCTTTGCAGGCTTAGCCTTCTCATGACACACCAACTTCAACCTTAATGGAGTTGTGGCGTTGCTTTCCAATTGCCGTTCAAGCCTGTAGCATCCAGATTAGCGTCGTTCATTCATGCAAGATCAAGCAACCATCACTGCTGCTGAAAAAAGTGTAGTTTTGGCAGTGAACAGTTCTAGTTATCAAGTAAGGCGCATAAGCACCTATGAAATCAAGCACATGTCCTGGTAGCTTTGGCCGCTTGCTGCAGCGTGATGACGGCGAAAGGCATTGCACGCCCGCTTCGCTTTTTCTTTCATGGTGCCGGCGCCAGTTTGTCCAGGCTTATGCAGAGCACTGAAACGGTGCTTTGCGGTTCTTGGCCTACGAAGTCCTGACGAGGCAATGGCTGGTGTTTACTTGGGCCGGTGTGCATGTGCAAAGTTTTTCCGTTCCTTGGCATGTGGTACACAGAGTGCATGCTGCATGTGCTGCAGGTTGGAGCAGGAGCGGTGACGCGAACAGGATACCTTCCTGTTCCAGTTGGAAAGCCGCACACCCCTCAGAATTGGAGTAGCACGAGCGGCAAGTAGTCGCTGGCATTGGCCGGTGCGTTTGGAGTGGAATTGATGCCGTCCATTGTCCTGACACCTCGCAGGTCTTTTCATGACATAAGCATCGGCGATGAAAAACAAGAGGCAACACTTTTGAACAGGGCTTGCATCCAAGAGTGCCTTGCTGCCGGACGCTGCCAGGACGGATGTCAGACAGCGAAGTCTGATATTGAGGATCTCTATGAAGCAGATTGGTCTTCTCCGAGGTAAGTTCCGCGTCTTCGTGGTGCTTTGTCTTATAGCACGAAGTGTTGCAGGAAGCAGTCTTCATCAACCGTGAAGGCCTTGTGTGTCCTGCGCTGGAAACCATGCTGGGGAGTACTTCAAAGCAAAATTAGTTGTTGACTCGTTTCGTGCTGCTTCTCTCCCGTAAGAGGCCGGCCAGAAGTCCGCCCTGCAATGCGCCAACTTCAGCGCCAGCTTCAGCGCCAGCAGCTCAGGTGGCTCTATGGGCCTTTGAGAGAAAGATAAACCATCCCTTGATGGTCAACAGTGTTGGATCACCAAGGTAGCTGACTTCCTACATTATTACGGCCCGAAGCTGTGTGTTGCTGATGAGGAGCATGTTGTAAACACCTAGCTGCAGGCTTCTCGAGGTACATCAGCAGCTTTCAGAAGCATGGCTTCGAAAACGTGGAACAACTGCTCCACCTCATGAATCAGGACTGCTTCACTTCTGCAGAATGATGTAAAGTGCTAAATCAAATCGATTTCGGAGGACGACTTGATGGACGCCATGGGCCTCTCAAGCCGGCACAAGCTTATTCTGAATTTTAGCGTGATACTCAGACGTTTTGCTGCATTGATGTAAGTTCGAGGGCAGTTGTTGGACAGCGGGCAATCGCAACAGCGAGTGAACCGTCTTCTTCCATGGGATCACATCTCCATCTTGCCATCACCGTCCACCCTCCACCCTACGACTCTTAGGACATCTTCTTGGCAGGTTTTGGTTTCTGTGCGTCTATATGATGTTTGAATGCACGAAATCCGTGTTAGGCAGACATTGATGTCCCTAAACCTAAAGCCGTGACAATGTGTTCATCCCATGTCAGCGGTGCACCGGTGATGCAGTGACGCATGGCAGCAGCATGTCAAAATTCATTCGGTTGCTGCTAACGAACTTGGAATTGGCTACCAGAATTAGGAAAACCGAGTATTTACTATATACCATGGTTCAGAAAGCCCCTGATGTACTGTTCTTTTTTAAAACCTTAACTTGCAGCTAAGTCGGTGCGCAAGTCGTTGGTGCTAACCTACTTCCTGCCTTATGGTGCGGCTCACTGGGTGCCTATTTTGGTAATCATATGAGCCATAGTCTAAACTCCTAGTATCCCCCTTAATAAGCCCTATAGTAGTCTCCTATATAACCCCCTATATAACCCTTTAAGGAGTTTAGACAATGGTTCATATCGTTGTATTGTTCCTCCCATGCGCTGCTTCACACAAGTTGGTGTTTCACACTGAGCTTCTTCACATTGAGATAAAAGTTGAATAACAAATTGTGCAGCTGATAGATTAGCCGAACGATCGTAGATATCCGCGAGCCTGATCAATGATTCTTTCTCGCATGTGTCTAAAGGGTGACTTCGGTACAGCTCCATCACGTAATTTGATGATCTCCCATGCTTATTCCATGTTGGAAGTTGTCCAGAACTTTCTCGGGCGGCCTACCCTGCGATGCTCTGTTTCTCTGGGCAGAGCAGATTGCGTCTCAAATGCTGCTTGGTCTCTTTCCCTTCGAAGAACATGGCCTAACAATTTCAACCGTCTTTCTTCAAGAGCTTCAGTAAGTGGCTTGATTTTTCTTTGGTTTCCTTCTGTTGGTGAATTCAAGACCTCATTGGCCCTACGATA
>CAJNIZ010001618.1:11101-28405 GCA_905231905.1 Symbiodinium pilosum
AATGTCGTATGCAATCGCAAAATCTTTCTCAAACCTTTGAGCTGAAACGTATTGAGTAATTTCCCTGTTGCGTCTGTAGGCTCTAAGCTTTCCAGCCCGTACAAAAGTTTGCTGACTTTGTATACTAACAGCTTTCATTCTTTGTTGCATTTGGCTCTGAGCCAAAAAAAATGTCTAGTTTCTTGAGGACTGCCGTTGTGGCAGAAATTCGTTTCCTGATTTCGTTTTTTGGGTCAACTATCTTTGTCATGGAAGTCCCACGGTAGGTAGTTTCCTCTGCGCACGTCATTCTTTCTCCACTTCTGAAACGCAATTCCCCGTGACAGTTGTAGGCAATGTAACAGCACTTCAAACGTTTCAACTGATGGAGATACGCGGATTCTTCCTCAAATTCAGATAATCAATTGCCAACTTACGGGATCTAGCGACTGTAAGTGTACCATCTGCATACAAGTCATACAACAGATCTTGAAAATTCATGCCTTGGAATGTTTTTTGAAGGCGAGGATCGTTAAACCGGTCTTTCACATCACTAAATGAAACCAACTCCATGATGTTCTGCTATGCAATTTGCTGCCCGTGCTTTTGCTTGACCTACAGGGGGGTGATTTCGTTGTTGTCTGGCCTGTTCGCTTTCCTGTGCATTGGAACTGAAAAAGAACTTATATTGCTGTCCTGTTTCTTCATGTTGTCTTTGCTCCTCTGAGCTGTTGCTCACTTTGGTTCCTTGCAAGGCGAGAAGATCAATTTGATGCGGGTGCATTATGTGTATCAGCTGTTCGCATTTGCTCGCCTCACCTAAACCTCTACAGTTTAGGGTTGCAACTGAAAGTTTTTCTCAGCATATCTAATTGCAGTGGTTGGATTTCTTGTTTGTCTACGATGATCCGTTTATGCTTTGCGTTTTCTGCTGAGATTTGCTCATGCTTTCTCCTCTTCTTGATTTTTCGTCTCGTGGCTCGCTCTTGCCTTCGACGCGCTACTAGTTTAAGCTGGGTTTGCCACGTTTTTTTGAGAGATGAATGTTTTTCTGGCTCGATTTGAGTAGTGCTTTGTAATCAGAATCTTTTGCTTTGCGATGGTTATTGTGCTGGTTGGGCACGTCAAGTTGTTGTATATGATTCTGTATTCAGCAGGTTAGCTTCTTGGATTGCGTCACCAAACGGAGAGGCTGCAATCACTTTCCTCACCGCTTTGCTGGCAAATGACTTTAACTGACGCCATTCTGTGCTATATTGTTTCCTCTCATCCCTCCAAAGTTGATAGCAGCGAACTTTTGCATCCAAGTTTCTACTACCACGTCTTGTTTTGCATATTTTGAATGACCATTGTTGTGAAGCAGCATGGTGTGGGTTCGCATTCTGATGACGCTGTTGGCAAGGACCTTTGGGAGGTTCTGTCTTAGTTGCTGGCAAGTTAGTGGCACATCCGATTTTTCGCTCTGAATCCGGCCGCGCTGTCAACCTGGCTCTCCTCTTGAAGGCGGGGGTAGTTCTAAGAGCTGCTATACATCCTGTTGTTTGATGGGCATCAAAAGTTGATGAGGACTTGCCATATGAAGTATGGATAGGGTCATAAAACAGGCAACTAACTACATCATAAGTATAAGTATTCTCATCTTGGATGCGAAAATGCCATCTAGGGGCTGTACTCTGCGAGGATTTACCTCGCCTTTCACACTGCGTAACACGAAACCTTTCACATTGAGATTCACACTGAGAAGCCGCATCACTTTCACATGGAAGTTCACGCTGAGAAGCCATGAGTTCACACTGAGCCATATGTACTATAGTCTAAACTCCTTAAAGGGGGTTATATGGGGGATAATATAGGGGACTAATATGGGGGATATTAAGGGGGATACTAGGAGTTTAGACTATAACCCCAAGAATCCCCTACATAACCCTATAAATATATAGCGGTTTCCATTTCATTTTCCATTTTCTTTTCCATTTGATTCTCCATTATTAAGGGGGATACTAGGAGATTAGACTATAGCTCATATGATGAGCAAACCCTAAACCCTAAACCCTAAACCCTAAATCCTAACGTGTCCATCCTCGCCCGTGCCTTGTCTTCGTCTTTCAAGGCTTGCTGCACTTGGATGGCACCAGAAGGGATTCTTTGGGTCGAACGCGTAGTCCCTGGCCGATACACGCCTTTACTGTTTCTTTTTCTTTTTTCTCCGCCTTTGTCTTTCGACTTGCCTTTGCCTTTACAACTGTCACAAGAGGCAAGTGTAGACATACAGGGTAACCGTGGCTGTATTTCGCGCGAATGGCATTTTCGTTTCATGAGGGGTAGAACTTCAAGTTGTCTCTGGTCTGGCTTTCGTTGATGGCCTCCATTGCGGCTTTAAGGAAACTTCCTCGCATTCTTGCGCCTTCACTCAAGGTCTTTCGAACACGTATCTCGTTGTTTGTTTCTCTCGCGGTGGACGTGGCCCACCACCATGATTTCTTTCTGCGGTGAGTGAAATTTTCGAGGTGCCATTGGAATATCTGGTTGCGGTGAAAGCCCGAAGAAAACTTCAGGTTGATTATATTGCTGAGCCTCCTCTTGTGTTCATGAGACTTGTGTGTGCATCACGATCCTTCGAGTCGGCCTGCTGTAACACCCAATCAAGCGAATGGGTGGCTGTCAAAATTATAGTCCCTTTTTGGCTACCCTAAAAATTAGGTGCCGTATTATAATCGGGATCCAAAAAGGGACCATCATTTTGACAACTACCCCAATGCTGTCCTGTGCTGTTCGTTGGCATCTTTGGGAAAGCCCTCGATGGTCAAGGACAAGGATGCGTTTCTGGCGTCTTCCTGTAGCTTCTTCTGTAGCAAGTGAGCATTGATACGCGCATGGGACTCGATGTCGTACGTGTTGTCCTGAACCTGCTGCTTCATCTCATGGAAACGCTTGTTTGTTGCATCCTGCTTCCTCATTTCCTGTGGGGCGTTCTCGACTGTGGTGTCCTCCTCTGTTTCCATGCGCTCCTCCTCCGTGTCTGTATGTTGTTCCTCATCTGGGTGACTGTCAAAATCATGGTGCCTCTTTGGTTACCCTAAATATTAGGGGCCGTATTATAACAGGGACCTCAAAAGGGACCAAAGTGTTGACAACCTACCATCTGCTGGGTTGCTGTTAAGGAACTTAAATTAAGTTACTATATTGGGGAAGCCCTATTATTTACTATATATACCCATTATGGTCACTTAATTTAAGTTCCTCAACAGCAGCCCAGTCTTTGTGCCATCTCCTCGTGCGGGTGTACTACTTGTCATATCCTCCAGGCGTTTGGTAGTGAGGGCCATAAATGGCGTCTCGCTTTTGGATGCCTGGGTGTTTTTGGACTTGTCGGAAGCAGTGGATTTGTGGGTTCTGAGCTCTCCTCCTCAGACTCACTGAATCTAGCTCGCTTTGGAACTGCTATGGCTTGGTGAGCTTCCTCTCCTACAATGTTTGCATCTGCCTCCTTTTTCTGCGTGTCGTTGACTGGAAATTCCAGGCGTTTTCGTTCTGCCTCCTTTTCTTCCCTTGAGCTCTTCTTTCGTATCTTTCTGCACCTTTTCTTCTTTTTTTTCTTGATCATCCTTTGGAGTTCTACTTTTCTCGCGTCCCTTATCCATGGCAAGTCAACCTATGGAAAATTCAACTAACATTCGTCTGCTCTCCCCGTGCTGCGACTCTCGATCCTCCATATCCTTATTCTGGTGCCTTCATGTAAGTTCCTCAACAGCTACACACTATATTGGGAGATTTGCTTGCACTTCCGTGAGCGACAGACCGCTCTGTCGACTTGCTTCCGTGAGGACTTGCTCGGCTGCAGACGCAGCCGCCGAACTCACAGCTCGTGCAGCGTGGTCTCACGCATCGCCTTGCAGCCTGTCTGCGGCGAGACAAGGACGATCTGAAGGTCTTCATAGACCCATGCATTGTCACAGTAGTCTTTTGAAAGCGTCTGGGGTGATTTTTGCATGGGAGCAGAACGTGTTGCAACTCTCGAGCGTGCATGCGAAGGAGACCCCAGTTTTCTTGAACATCTATGATTGCACGAGGGTGTCTGCCAGCGCGCTTTGTTGTCTTGCAAGTGAGTGTTAGTGCGGTTTGTGCCAGGCAACCAAGATTCAGCGGTGGAACCAGGCCGCCCATGCCGGTGCAGCCATTGGGCCAAGACAATGAAAGCACCCTTGTATGCTGAGCGTTCCGGAGGTGTTGGCCCGCTACGGCATTGGAATTTATCACGTTGGAGTGGAGGCTGGAAATCCTTGGTTGCGTAATTCAGATGGGCAAGTGAGCCAATACAGGGCAGATGAAGGTTCGGGAGGCGAGCCTCTGGAAAGTTAGGATGCGCGCTTTGGGTGGGGTGAAGGGGGTGAGCACGGCATGCTGAAGATGCTGTCATAAATCAGGGAAAGGCCATTCCCATGCACCGTCGTGGCGCTAATTCATGTTGGCCACTAGCAGGCAAATGCATGTGTGAGCAGCAAGTTGGACGTGGGCCCAAAGTGACTCATAGGGAGAGTCGACAAGGTGAACGAGCTTGAATGGGAATATGGATGCAACGACTCGGGCAGGAACTTCCTGCACAGTAGCAAGTGCTTCAGTGAGACTCTGAGAGCCAAGAGCCAGCCATCGGTCCAATGCAGGACCACGCCTGGCGTGATGTGCGGGGATCCCATGTCCAACTTCGGTCACCGATATCGGGAGACCGTTCCAACCTCAATGATATGGGGGTTTCCCAAAATTAGGGGTACCTTTTTGGGGGTCCCTATAGTAAGGATTATAGTATTTTGGGGTCTATATTGGGGTGCCCTTATTTAGGGAAGTTACCATATGATTGGCTTGCATACTGCTGTGTGCTTTTGGCTCACGTCGCGTGACAACAAGCTGAATACATGTATGAGGTACTACTGGGCTTTACGCAGTGCACCCCGGCCTCTTGTCCGAAGGCCTAAGGGTGTAGTTTGACATAGTTTCAGATGTTCATGGGGAAGTCGTGACAAATTCATGCTCCCAAACTGGATTAAGGAAGACATTGCTTCCATCGTGGCGGAGCTCCTCGAGGTAGAGGGCAGAAATTGTGAAATGTTGCTCACCATGTCTGGTCGTGGATGGTTGAATGTTACAATCCTGTTGCAGGAGTTTTCTGCACTGGACTACGACTTGCTTTCTCGAAACTGCTGCCATTTTGCGGATACTTTCTGCAGGACGTCAGTCGAGCAATGAAACAATCCAATGCTTGCTTTGAAGTCCGATAGCTGCAGGGGGCTTTGTCTTTACATGATAGACATTTAAGTCAGAACCTACCTACGCAAGGTCGACCTAGCTTGCGCAAGTAGGCAAAGCTATGCGCAAGCCTCAATTCTTTTTCCAACGTTGATGCCAAAACCGATACCTGGCAATCAGAGCTAGTTGGACCTTCCAGCAGTGCCGATCCACTGTGACAAGAGCATTCTCGTGAGACCCTACATAAAAAAGCAAGATGACTCCCAGAGCGCGCGAAGGGTTGGCCATGAAATGCCGGTTTTGGACGGCTGCCTCTTCAGGGCTTCTGTGCAAGTGAAATCGAGCAAACCGGGTCGGCCATGCACCGTCCATTGGGGGGGGGGATATTTTTTTTTGTGGGGAAATGCGGAATGCAAAGTGATATAGTTCGAGAGGTAGGATAGTACAAGTTGTGATGATCTACATGTCTCTTTCATACCTAGGCTTTGATGTTTAGGGAAGGTGTTTCGAAACACCAGGGTCGGACAATTAATTCAGTAAACCATTAAACCAATGGTGTTCCCCCATATGGAAACCCACAAGAACATTGAACCTTTAAAACCTATGGTTTCGGGCCCATGTAGGAGTAGGATAGGTTTACTGGTTTAATGGGTTTCCATATGAAGGAAAACCATAGGTTCAAAGGTCACCAATGTTGAAGGTTAAACATTTCAATGGTTTAAAGGTGTAATGGTTTGAGGTTTTAGCGGTTTGAAGGTTGAAACGTGCAAAGGTCTAATGGTTTAGTGGTTCAATGGTTGAATGGCTTGATTGTTCAATGGTTTAATGCTATACTCCACCTGGTTGGAAACAGCCGCCATGTTTCAAAACAGGTAATTTTCTAAATCCCCTGATTTTGTGATTGTGTATTGTAGTAGCCTAGAAATATCACGAAGTTCAGTGGGGATGGTTGTCCCCACATGGAAATCCGGTAAGATACCCAGATATTGCATCATGTTCTTGCCCATACAACTCACCTAGTTTAATAGTATATGGATTTCCCATTCGGCGGCGTACCTCGACCCCTGCGTTTTTGCATATTTTGATTTGTTCAATACATAAGTTCGTGTGGGATGGGTCAGGGCATCCCGAGACCTGGAAAGCACGGCCATTTAATATGGACCTGGACCTCGTCTTGTTTCCACATTGATCAAAAGAAGCGTTTGTAAGGAACTGGAGCTGTCACTTCTCTAAAGTCATTTGTTTTTCTCTTGTATCTTCTTCGTGGAGTAGAGACCTCTATTCCGTTCGTAGGAACAGCAATTTGGTTCTACCAATAACCGAATTAGTGAGTTTTTGGTCTCCACTAGATGTAATGTTCTGAATGATTGTGAATCGCTGTTGATATTTGAGACGCGTTCACCCATGAATTATGTGGCGAAAAGAAGGAGCCCAAGACTTGTGAATTCCACTTTGAATTTGAAATACCTGGGGTATGAGGTTTACACATAGAAAATGTGGCAAACACTAGCCCATGATTTCAAATTTGCAACACATGTAGAAAGGGTTTACTATGGTGAACAACAAGAATCCTGGATTTGAGAATTCTTCTTTCAATCTTTTAGCACGCTTCTTTAGGGGGTGGGTTTATTCAACGTGAATATAGTAAGGGTTTTTGTAAACAGAAAACAAGAAGCCCAGGACCAGCCATTTCCTTTCAATCCGAAACATGCAACAAGGGATTTTTGTAACAGAATATGAGGAGCCCATATCATCAGAGAATCTGGAAAATTCGTAACCAATTTAGTAAAGGTCTTTAACAGAGAAATTAAGAGAGAAAATGCAGGGCCAAGGATTTGAGACGTCTTCCTTAACATTGCGATATTTGTAGCATCTCTTATTGAGATGATTAGATTGCCGGCTCTCTGCCACAATAGGGGATTTCCCAAAATTGGGGGTACCGTTTGGGGGGTCCCATAAAGACGATTATAATATTTTGGGGATTATATTGGGGGCCCCCTAAACCCTAAACCCTAAACCCACCCCCCTCTTTTGGGAAAACTACCAATTTGCTTTCACGCTGCTAAAGCTGCAAGGAGGCTTGGCGTTGGTGGTGTTCCAGGTCAAGGGGGGGCAACCTTTCTGGGTTGCTGTTAAGGAACTTAAAATTTAGGGTTTAGGGTTTAGGGTTTAGGGATATGATCCCCCTATAATGGAGAATCAAATGGAAAAGAAGATGGAACATGAAATGGATACTGGGGGAATATAGGGATTTAAGTTCCTTAACAGCAACCCAGCTTTTCACTGCGCAGCATTCGGGAAGCGCTGCTTCGCAGGCCGAATCCTTCGATTGGCAGCGGTGCAAATCTCAGACTTGTGCATGGGCTGCTCGCAGAATTCAGAGTCCAAAATCTCTACTTCTGTCACCTTTCAGAGAATGTTTCTGAAAGGGTTGTATGGGGATAATGGAAAAGAAAATGGAAACGACTGGGATTATAGGTATATGTAGGATTATTTTGGGGTAATGTTAGGGTTATATCTAAAGACAACTGGGAGCTGCTCACTGCTCATGTTTTGTTGATTTACAGCGCTCCCGTGCCCCTCCAAGGTTGGTAACATGATCAGGAACATTGCCTGTGGCTGTTGCATGAGAAAGGCAGCCTTGTGACACATGTACACATGTGCTGCACGACCAATTGTCAACTGCCCGCACGATGTGTCATTTTGCCCATCTTAAAAAAGGCCTTGACACAGACAAGTTGGCAGGTGGATATGCAGCCTGGTTGACTATCCCTGCCAGTCCCGGCGTGACTGAGCTCGGGCGGATTCGACTCTCGAGTTCTCCCTAGATAGAGTTGTTGAGAGGACATGTGGAAAGAGCTTCTTACGCGTTGCATTGTCCTGGATTCTGACCCGTAGTAGTCCAATCTCCGTGGAGGTGCTGGATTTTTTTGCATGGAGCTTTAGTCCTTTACGTAAGAGTTGTCGTTTGGGGGAGGTGGAAGTAAGTATACATCCTGCCTCATGGCAGAACATGTGTGAGGAAAGCCAGACCGGTATGGAGTGTCCCCGAACAGTGGCCGCTGCAGACCAACGCGACACAGCAAGCTGCTTTCTTGAAGGAGGCTGGGGCTGTGATCTCCTGTAACATCCCCTTGCAGCCTGTTACTTTGGAAAGCCAGGCGGCGAGACATGCAATTAATGCTTGCTGCAAGCTACCTCCATTGCGATGTGTGAGGCCGAAGCAATGTGGCCTTTGTGTGAGTGGGGCCATCTCGCTTGACAGTTTGCATGGCAGGAAGCAGGCGACAATATCTTATACGAGCTCCGATTCCTCAAATTCACCGCCAAGGAGACAGGCGCTTTGCAGTAACAGGTTGTCACCCCGAGAGCCCCTTCTAGCATCCTCTGGGCACCGGCAAGGAGAAGGGCGGAATGGGCAGAGGACCCGCCGCTTAAGTCTGTTGCAGTGTAGCCAGATGCGTGCGAGCTTTGCAGGACAGGGGAAATCGGCCAGGGCAGCACTTCGTCAATTGATTGAGCAGCAGAAGCAGCAGGAGGCCCCATCAGCATGCTGATTGGCACTCAATCCGTTGGGCAGATATTGCAGGCAGACAGCACGAACAAGGTGCGGCAGCGCCGTGAGGCACGCGGCTCGGAGGGCGCTGGCTGAGTTAGGCAGATGGACCTATCACGTCAGGGTCGCGGCTCTGTTCGACAGTGAGCGCAAGGAGGCCGAGAATGCTGTCAATTGTGGACTACCTTGCTTTGCGCGGAGCTATAAAATTGCGAGCTTGCTGATCTTGCTGCATTGCATGATTTTGAAGAGATTTCGCGTTTTTCCATGTCGTGGCCAGCTTAGTAATACTCTGATCGTCTATGAACAGACCTTATCAGAGGTTTGGCAGCCATGCAGGACTAAGTATAGGGTTAAGTTATATGGGGATGATCCAGGGACATAGGCATTAGGGGTGTTACAGGGAACAATGGACAAGAAAATGGAAACTGGTACGGTATATTGGGGGGTGTATACCTTTCCTTCCTTATGCTTGCTCGAAGAAGGGCTTCAGAACAGCACATCTCAGGAACAACTGATTGTGCGGTGAAGTCTGGAGTGGACCTGCTAAGCACCCTAAACCCTAAATTCTAAACACTATTTGGTAGTTTCCCTAGATAGGGGGACCCGCCAAAAAAGACCAAAAATATGATAATCCTTCTTAGTGGGACCCCCAAGAAGATACCCCTAATTTTGGGAAACACCTATTTCGCCTTGATCTGGAGCCCACAATCTCAACGTGTCAGAGCCATAATCTAAACTCTTGGTATCCCCCTAAATGACTGCTGTAGTAGTTCCCCTATACAACCCCCTTTTAAAAGAGAATTTAGACTATAGCTCATATGTATACCATATTCCAGGATATGTGAAGGAGTGAGTAATGGTTGTCAGGACGGCGGAGTGTCAATTTAGGGCGGCCCATTTTCTGAAATGTCTAACAGATTCAAGCCTATGCCTGAAATGTTGTTCGGCTATTCCGTGAGTTTGCCCTACACCTGCATGCCGGCGGCCGGGCCCAGACATCGCAAAAGCGATACATCTCAGCCTTCAGATGGCGCAACACGGCCGTTTTGCAATCTGCCGTAGGATTTCTCAATCAGCACGAGTGTTGGCCTCCCACTTGTAGCATCCATTCTTCGGATCTGCCCCAAATATTTTGTGCACATGGACTGCATGGCTTCGACTGCGCCAGTCATCGTTGAGAAGGTCTGATTAAGGGTCTGATTAAGGGTTTAGGGTTCCAACTTTCGCAGTTGCACTTTTCGTTCGAACTCCCCCATAGACACCCAGGTTTGCATGGAATTGTTTATTTTCTTTCCCGTTTGATTCTCCATTACCTTCAAAACCTGCTTAGGCTTTTACAGGTGCATGTTTTGGCCGCATGTTGAGCATTTGAAGGCATATGAAGGTTTTGGGTCAAGTTCATGACGTTCAGGGGTTCCTGTCCATATAGGTATATAGGGATAATGGAAAGGAAAGTAGAAGCTACTCTATATTATCTAGGGGTTATATACAGGTTCTAGGGTTTGGGGTGGAGGATTTGAAGCGCCACCACTGGAGTTCAGGCACAAGGACATGCTGAACTGGGGGCATAGGTCCATGCCATGCGTTCATAGACTTGGCCTTTCATGGTACATCTTCTTGTTGCAATCTAGAATCCATGTAGTTGCTGTGGAGCCTGTCAGCCTGCATCACATAGTCTGACCTCAAACCGCAAACCTCATGGGTTCCACTGCTACTGGGTTGCTGTTACGGAACTTAGATTAAGTCACTATAACATGGGTACGTAATAAATAATATGGTTTCCCTGAAATAGGAACCTAAATCCTACACCCTAAACCCTGCCCCACTACCCTCAGCCTTGTACTACACCCGCCAAGGCTGCCCCTCAAAGGGGAACCTAGGGTGGGTTGTATACGGAGTAGTGGGCCCGGAAAATTTCCTGCGTTTTTTTCTTACAAAATGTCCGGAAACAAACGCCTAAGCTCTGAACCTGAGCCCCGAAACCCTTGCTTGCAAGCGATCACGCCTCCAGGGCATTTCGGACCGTGAGCGCTACAGAGGCAGGATTAAGTCCTGGGGGCCGGGCACGCCCGCCACTCAGACCTTGACTTTGTAAGGCGCAGCTGTCTTCAAAGTGAGAAGTGCGGCCTAGGTTGTCCTCTGTGTGTGTTTCTGTGTAGCAGTGGCAAGGTTTGGCTTTATCGAATGCCCGGAGCTGACTTCCAGATTTAAGCGGGACGTCTACGTGTCGCAAGCCGTGTGGTTCTCGGCCCGACAAACGCGGACTGCAGACGGATTGAAGCCTCTTGCCTGTAAGGAGTACAAAGATTGGGCGATCGGCACACCAGTCAGCTTCAGTCTGGTTGTCACCGAGCAGCGTCACGGCCTTGCCCAGCATCGATTCGCAGCTGGCTTAGTAACATGTCGTGATGCAGGCAAGCCTCAAGCACGAGACGTCCGAGAGGAGCTCGACTCGGACAGCTCGGCCCCATCGTCCTTGCCTTGCGATTAGGTGAGTTTGCCAGCAAAATGCAGCAGCTTTTGATTTTGGAGTGAGGCCAGCGAGCACTGGCAGCTGCAGCCTAAGTTGCGGGCCGTTCTGCATATTTCCTGCCTCATTTGGTTGTCTGCAGGGGCTTCTGCAGATCTGCGGTGCCAGCCTGGCACACAAGACGCATCCGACGAGGCCCCAGACCGTTTCGAGTCCTGGCCTCGGCCGCAGAGAGACGGGCGTGCATGCCTTGGTATCCTGGGATAGGGCGGTTCGTGGTCGCCACCCTCGTAACTGTCTTTGTTTTTGATGCCTCTTCGCAACTGTCGTCACTTTTAGCCCCTGGTGCTTTCGTCGCGCCTCAAATGCAGGGATCGGGGTGGTCCTAATTGCGATCCTCGCAACTGTCATCGCTGTTGATACCTCATATTGTTGTCTCAGTTTTAAAGTAGTCACAGTCACAAGGATCAGCTTGGTCCTCATCTTGCATAAAGCTTCTAGAACCCTGTGTAAACCTTCTTGAAACAAAAAAAATCATGCAAACCACAAGACCCAGACCACAGGCCACAGGACCCCGGGGCAATCCTATGTGAGAGCCCAGAAGATGGGTCATGTTCCTAACCCCAGACCCCCAAACCAGATCATCATCATCATCATCACCATCATCATCATCATCATCACCGCGAGACCACACCACACAGCACAGAAGGGGGGAGGAGGACAGCATCGCAAACCAGGCCAGACCAGCTGTGGTGGCGCGGGGGTAGGCAACCCCCCCCTCCTTGGGGTGGTGTTGGGGGGGAGTGACGCGCTTGGATCACATATCCCTTTCCTTTTTTGGTGACGGGAAAGTTGAAATAGAAGTACTGCAGGACTGGCCTAAATCCACAGATGCTACCGAGCAGCGCTGAGGCCAGCCCCCATCTCTAGGACTTCCAGCCAGTCAAGCCAGACTCTGCCGGGTCAGCGGGTGCGACTTGCCTCCACCAGCTGGGCCGATATCGTCGATGAGGAGGACGAGGACCGCTTGGGGCACTTGGCTAGGGATGCGATGCACCTGCCTTACTATGAAGTTTGTTGGCCGTGACATGGGAGGAGCCCGCACCGGACCCTGCACCAGACCCCATGCTTGAAGCGCCTGTGCCAGAAGCTGAGCCAGCAGCAGCTGCGGCGGCTGCAGCGGCACCAGCTGGGATGGAGTCCGCTCCAGAGTCCGAGACCACCCCACGCGACTGCGCTAGCTTGATCAAGGCCTGGGTGCAACGTGCAGGGGCGGGGCGTGCAGTGAATGCTGGATGCCAACCTGCCAGGAGTACAACGTGGATCCGGACCTGCAAGGATTCCAGAGGTGGTATGCGCTGGAGACAGCCATCGCGGACCAGCATGGCTGGTCGTCCATGCCATCCGTGCCTGGACAAGCTGAGATCGTGGAGGTCCCTACCCGGACGTACCTGGAGCAGCAGGGCGGCAGGCCGGAGCACGCGGGAGCTTGATAGAAACTGTCGAGCTCTCTAATCTCTGGTCTTCTGTGTGCCAGGTTTTTGACACTGCCCTTGACCTACCGGACCAGGGGAGGCCTGGACCTCGTCAACTTGTCTTCTTGTGCGATCGTGATTTGTGACGATGTGCGCAGCTGTGTGCCGTTTCTATTTTTGTGGGCTCTGTAAGAGAGTGATGGTGCCTTCAGACCTCTCACTGAGAGCAACTAAGGTGAAGATGTGGTGGATAAAACTCCGGATGCCTGGGAGGTCCACACATGTGTCTTGCATTGTTGCAGAGCGGCAGATCTTGGATTGCAGAATATCTGGGCCTTGAGGCAGAGGGCATGGAGGACTTTGGATTCCCATGCAACGAGGTTCGCTGGCAACACCCAGTTGTGAGTGGGCCGCTGGATGTTGAGCCAGGAGCCACAAGTAGCAGCCCAGCAGCAAGTGGCACTTGCAGCAGAACTCCCGCCAGCACACCATCCGGTGCCGAAGCGGGCGATGCACATCAGAATGGCTCGAGCCCCAATGTTGGATGATGTGACATTTGAGTCATCGGGCTCTTCTCTGCGGTGCTGCCGGCTTTCATCTCTTTGCAAGGTGCAGGCTACCACGGCAAGGCCCAACAGCTGCCTGCTTTTTGGAAGCCTGGCCAACCTTGAGTGTCTCCCTGCTTGAAGCGAATCTGGTGGCAGGGTGCATGCTGCCTGTTCAGCAGCTGCGGCTGCAAAGCAGCGCGAGGCTCTGGAGGCCTGCGCCCGGTGAGGGCCGGAGATGTAGGTTCTGGTGGCAATGTTTCATTTGGCTTGTCAGGAACGGAAAAACCTCCTGGGCTTGCCTCCCCTGGACGAACCGCCACCGAAACCAGCATGGCCATCGCGGGTAGTTCAACCTCGCAACCTGCAGCCATGGTCAGGGGCCCAAGCCCAGGGCATGCAAGCATCAGCAGAAGTGCTGGTTCAAGCCCAGCCGCAAACTGGCGTGCCAAAGCCGCCGCAGACTCAGTTGCATGTCATGTCTGAGGCTTTGCCGAGAGAGTGCCTTGACATCCTTTTGTGAGGCCCAGTGGCCCTCCGCCTGCCAAGCTGCAAGAGCCGCCGGGGCCTCCAACTGAGCCGCAGAGCGGCCTGTCAGCCAAAGCTCCAGCTTTCCAGCCTGGCTATGCTTGGCAGAAAGCTCCGCCCGCCCAGTGCGCAGTGGCCATACATTCCTATCCTGAGCACGGGGACCAGCGCTGCCACCAAGTGCCGGTGGAGAGGGGCAACGGCAACATCATGTCCATGACGCTTCCCCGCACGCCTTTGCAGGCAGCGCAGCATGAAGGCCCGCCGCTGCCGCCGGCAGACCATTGGCCATCCCAGTCCTCAAATCTCGGGTCCCGTCCAGTCCTTTCCCAGACGGATCCCAGTCATGCAGCGCAGGACTACCACCCAGCACGTGCGCAAATGGGCCCAGGCAAGAGCCGCGTGTCGGCGGACTCCTACCAGCCCATTCCGCAACAAGCGGCCCGGCACGGAGGCCCCGCACCTGCCCAACGCAGGCAGTATGAGGAACTTCCAGCTCCACACCGCCACCAAGCATGGAACTCAAGGTCCCCGGAAGCCCCTAACACCCGGCAACAGGTGGCTGTCATGCGCCGGCAGCAACGTCCCGTGCAGGAAGCAGAGACCGGCCATTGGGAGGATAGCTGGGGACAGGATTGGCAGGAGCAGGACTGGCATGAGCAGGACTGGCACGGGCAGGAGTGGCAGGCAGAGTGGTGGCGGGAGGACTGGAGGGGCCCATGGAGTGACTGGGCAGCAAGTCTGGGCAAGAACCAGGGCAGCAAAGGTGGATGGAGCTCCTGGCAGGCATGAGTAGAGTGCAGCCAGCATGTCACGAAGAATGCGCAGCAAGTTGCCAGACGTTGCCAGGAGAAAGGCCAGGAGAAAGGGAAGCACAAGTCGAAAGATTGGGGCCGTGAGGGCACAAAGGCGCAGCAAAAGTGGGGCCCATAGCCCCCATCAATGTGCCAATCTGTCGGCTTTATTTCTATCATGACGGCTCCCAGTGAGGCCACCTCTCCGCCGACGCAAGTTCAGCGATGAGGCAGTACCAGAAAAGCAGGGCCAGCATGCAGCTCTGGCAGGGTGGTGGCTGAAGCAGGTGACGATATCTTCTACGAGCTCCGATTCCTCAAATTCACCGCCAAGGAGACAGGCGCGTTGCAGTAACAGGTTGTCACCCCGAGAGCCCCTTCTAGCATCCTCTGGGCACCGGCAAGGAGAAGGGCGGAATGGGCAGAGGACCCGCCGCTTAAGTCTTTTGCAGTGTGGCCAGATGCGTGCGAACTTTGCAGGACAGGGAAAATCGGCCAGGGCAGCACTTCGTCAATTGATTGAGCAGCAGAAGCAGCAGGAGGCCCCATCAGCATGCTGATTAGCACTCAATCCGTTGGGCAGATATTGCAGGCAGACAGCACGAACAAGGTGTGGCAGCGCCGTGAGGCACGCGGCCTGGAGGGCGCTGGCTGAGTTAGGCAGATGGACCTATCACGTCAGGGTCGCGGCTCTGTTCGACAGTGAGCGCAAGGAGGCTGAGAAAGCTGTCAATTGTGGACTGCCTTGCTTTGCGCGGAGCTGTAAAATTGCCAGCTTGCTGATCTTGCTGCGTTGCATGATTTTCATGACATTTTGTGTTTTTCCCATGTCGTGGCCAGCCTAGTCATACTCTGGTCGTCTATGACCTTATCAGAGGTTTGGCAGCCATGCAGGACGGTTATATAGAGATGATCTGGGGACATAGGCTTTAGAGGTGTTACAGGGAATAATGGACAAGAAAATGTACACTGCTACAGTATATTGGGCTGTATACCTTCCTTCTTGAATTATGCTTGCTCGAAGAAGGGCTTCGGAACAGCACATCTGAGGGAAAACTGATTGTTCAGTGAAGTCTTAAGTTGACCTGCTATTTCGCCTTGATCTGGAGCCCGCAATCTCAACGTGTCAGAGCCATGGTCTAAACCCTTGGTATCCCCCTAAATGACTGCCAGAGTAGTCCCCGACACAACCCGCTATATAACCCCCTTTTAGAAAGAGTTTAGACGATAGCTCATATGTATACCATACACGCCATTCCAATCAATAGAGTACCATGATATGTGACGGAGTGAGTACTGGTTGTCAGGACGACGGAGTGTCATTTTAGGGCGGCCCATTGGGGGAAATGTCAAACAGATTCAACCCTATGTCTGAAATGTTGTTCGGCTATTCTGTGAGTCTGCCCTACACCTGCATGCCGGCGGCCGGGCCCAGACATCGCAAAAGCGATACATCTCAGCCTTCAGATGGCGCAACACGGCCGTTTTGCAATCTGCCGTAGGATTTCTCAATCAGCACGAGTGTTGGCCTCCCACTTGTAGCATCCATTCTTCGGATCTGCCCCAAATATTTTGTGCACATGGACGGCATGGCTTCGACTGCGCCAGTCATCGTTGAGAAGGTCTGATTAAGGGTCTGATTAAGGGTTGAGGGTTCCAACTTTCGCAGTTGCACTTTTCGTTCGAACTCCCCCATAGACCCCCAGGTTTTCATGGAATTGCTGATTTTCTTTCCCGTTTGATTCTCCATTACCTTCAAAACCTGCTTAGGCTTTTACAGGTGCATGTTTTGGCCGCATGTTGAGCATTTGAAGGCATATGAAGGTTTTGGGTCAAGTGCATGACGTTCAGGGTCCCTGTCCATATATAGGTATTTTAGGGATAATGGAAAAGAAAATAGAAGCTACTCTATATCATTCAGGGGTTATATACAGAATTTAGGGTTTCGGGTGGAGGATTTGAATCGCCACCACTGGAGTTCAGGCAAGAGGACATGCTGAACTGGGGGCACAGGTCCATGCCATGCCTTCACAGACTTGGGCCCTTCATGGTACATCTTCTTGTTTCAATTCAGAATCCAAATACTTGCCGTGGAGCCATCACGTAGTCTGAGCTCAGACCCCAAACCTCATGGGTTCCACCACCACCCGCCACCCTAACCCTAAACCCTAAACCCATATACTACATCCGCCAAGGCTGCCCCTCAAGTGGGAACCTAGGGCGGGTTGCATGGGGGTTAGTGCGGCCGTTTTTTTTTTTTGGTTGCATATGTGTTGAACCAAAACCCTAAGCTCCGAACCTCAGCCCTAAACCCTAAACCCTAAACCTCTGCGGACGGAAAAAGGAGTGAAAAAAAACACCTAAACCCTAAACCCTGAAATTCTGAACCTTAAATTCCTGAACCATACTTCATGCACTTTAAGTCCTGAACCTCAAGTCCATGAAACCCAAAAGCCCTAAACCCAAAGGGTTTAGGGTTTAGGGGTTTAGGGTTTAGGGTTTAGGGGTTTAGGGTTTAGGGTTTAGGGTCCCAAGCCGTGTCAACAGCAAACCATTGGCCCAGCACAATGTGGGCATGCATTCCCTTCACGACAGCGAGATCATCTTTGACAACAATGAGCAAGAGGAGGAGGCCTGCGGTCAGAAGTTGGGTTTAGGGTTGGGGGGTTTTGGGTTTAGGTTTTTGGGTCTAGGGTTTTGGGCTTAGGTTTTT